>JANAVB010037419.1:15061333-15228833 GCA_029216955.1 Iris pallida | reverse complement strand
ATAATAAAATATTTATTGAAACTAATTGATTTAGAAAATTTTAAAATAAACCCTAAAATTCAGGGGGCTCACCGAGCGGCCCCATCACTATTTGATGGGGTAGTTAATATTACACCATCCAAATGTGATGAGTCTTAACCCATAGGAGGGGCATGTGGTCAGAGATGTCTTTATCCGCCTCTACCGCAGAAGGAAGTGGCTGCATACTGGTGTCCCCATTTGTCGGAAGGTTTTGTCCCATCCATAAGATGGGACATTTCTAAAGTTGGCCCATATTTTTTAGGCTTTGAAGATGTTGACGTGTAAGAAGATATGTGCATAAATTTCGTCACTCTTTCGGATTGGGGGTTTCGTTGGCTGCAATGCATTCGACCCTTATATTTGTATAACGGAACATGTACCATTGCTTCCTGGAGCCGTATTTACCAAGTCATTTTGCTCGTCAATTCGGCTATAGCCAGGCGATGCTGGACAACCCGAGTACCTGCTTGGGGGAGATCGGGGGCCTATTGGATGGAGCCGGGGCTTGGCCACTACCAGAATAAGTCAGATTAGCGACGCTTTTTGCGACGCCGATTGCGGGCGTCGCTATATTATGATTTTAGCGATGCTTATAACAAAACGTCGCTGATCAGCGACGTTATGAAGAAAATGTCACTGTTTTATGACATTTTTATTTGAAGTCGTAGAAAACGTCGTTAATCAGCGACGCGTGGCGACGTTTTCTTAAAAGTGTCGCAGATTAGCGACGCTTTGCTTCGTCACTAAAATGACGTCGCAAATTTTTCATTAACACTACGGCTGGCCTCTTAGTTCTCATTTCCTCCAAAAATTTCCTCCCAAAAATTTTCCTCAGCCGATCTCCCCCTCCTTCGCCCGTCCGACCACCTCCGTCGTCGTCGCCGTCACCATCGACGTTTGGAAGGTATCTCCGACCCCTCTCCTCCGCCCTCGACACCTCCCCTCTGCCCTCGACCCCTCCGCCCCGACCCCTGCCCTCCGCCCCCGACACCTCCGCCCCGACCCCCTCCCCTCCCTCCGCCCCCGACCCCCTCCACTCCTTCTGCCTCCGCCCTGCGCCTTCTCCCTCGACCCCCTCCCCTCCGCCTATTCCTTGTTATTATTAGTGATTGGTGTTTATGATTTCTATAGAACCATTCTCCATTTATTTCTCTGCTAAATCATGAATGGTGCCTATAGTCACACCTTGATGATGTAGCCTAATATACTGAAGAATGGGGAGGAGGAATTGATATTCATGGTTCTTTCAGGTAGCAATAATATATCTCAAGAGAAAATTGGCTCAAAATTTATCTTCTTAAACATTTATTTCTATATTAAACAACTTGACAATTGTTTTGAGTTTTGTTAGAGTTCATTTATGTTCCAGTGTAGAAAACTTTTGCTTTTACCACTAATTACTAAGATACTTTCAAAAATTAGAGGAATCGGATATGGACCATATCGTGAGGAGAACGGGTCTAGTATATACTTGGGTAGGATCACAATGGGAGACGCAATCTACAAATAATTTGATGTTCTCAAGCTTCATATGTTCAAATTAGGTACAGTGAATAATTTATCATGTCGTATTGTTCAACCATTATGTTTAGGTAGGTTATTGTTTCTACGTTTCCAAAATTGGTCTATTTTGGCTTTCCTCATTTTCCTTCTATGTTTTCTTTACTACATCACGTGTTGTACTGAGCATGCCAGTTGAAACTACATTTTTTTTCTTTACTATACCGTCGACCCCCCCCCCTCGCGAAACCCGACATACATATTATATATATATATATATATATATATATATATATATATATATATATATATATATATATATATATATATACACACACACATTGTTTCATACTTTTTAAATAAAAAATATATAATATAAATCCTAAATTTCTCAATCCAAACTCTTCAGCTCCTTCTAATTCTCTAGTTTGTATTTTGTAATGATTGGTGCTTAATTGCTATTTGATTATGTGTATAATATTAATCTTATTTAAAATTATTTTAAATATCACATTAGAGTCCGATAAACCCGATGGACCCGACCCGACCCGAGCTTTCTTCGAGCTCGATCTTGGGCTTCATATGTTGAACCCGAGGTCAAGTTGGGCTTAGGCTCGGGCTAGGCTTATCAAACATCGGGTTGGGCTCGGGTTGAACTCAAACCCGACCCAACCCGCCCGAGTTGCACCCGTAAGATCTGTATCATTTAGTTGAGCACTCTCAACTAAGTTACTTATGCAAGCCTTTTGGGACTATCAGAGTTATAAATTTTTTCGGAAATCTAGTATAACGCTGATTGCCTCAAATGGCTTGCATAAGTAAGAGTGTATATAGTGAGTATCCTAGTAGTATATCGTAGTACCTAGAGTGTATAGAGTGAGTATCCAGAAGTGTATAGAGTGAGTACCTAGAGTGTATATCATAGTACCTAGTAGTATATAATATATTTTAGAAATTGGTTAATTGTTAAGGTAAGTTTGGGGCTTAATTGAAAGTATCTAGAGTGTACCCTCCCTACTCACCTTCTTCTCATTCGGGTCATGTGGCCTCCTATTCCGCATCATATGATATCCACCTCAACCAAAGCCTAGAGAATTATAAAAATATTAATATTAACCAAGGTTCACAGTATCGGTATCGGTGTCAGAAGTAAAAAAGTTTTTGATTCACATGGTAGGGCGAGCCAGAATCCTTTGACGGAGGATTCTCCGTCAAAGGATTGGTGGTGGGGCGAGCCAGGATCATTTGACGGAGAATCCTGGCTTGCCCCACCAACAATGCTTTGACGGAGAATCCTCCGTCAAAGGATTTTGGCTCGTCCTACCACCAATCAAAAACTTTTTACTTCTAACACCGATACCGATACTGTGAATCTTGGTTAATATTAATATTTTCACAAATCTCTAGACTTTGGTTGAGGTGGATATCATATGATGCGGAATAGGAGACTGAGAGTCGAATAAGAAGCAGGAAAGTATAGGGGGCCAAAGAGGGGGCCTTCTTATTGTACATGTGTCTATAGATGAGATACATTTGTTAAATGGGTGTTAAATAGTATTAAACATGGTTTTCTAGTGTGTGATGTGCAATCTAGGTCAAATCTAGGCCAAATGTTGACTCACGGTTGACTTTTGGTCGATTGGTCGACGGTGGTCAAATCAAGGTCAAATTAACCCATATCAAACCATTACAGCATACACACTCTATAGTCTATTTATATTACCCTAGATATGCTTAACATTACCCTAGACTAATAGGGTAGGTAATACCCAAAACTTAGATTTACTCTCTCTCTCTCTCTCTCTCTCTATATATATATATATATATATATATATATATATATATATATATATTGTCACTTCCCGTTCCCGGAATACGTATTTTAATACGTGTACTCCTTGAATGTATTTATTTAATATTTATCATGCATTTGTTCTGTATTTAATTCTTTTAATTTTTCACTAATTATTTTTCTGTATTTTATTTTCTGCTCTTGGGTTCGGCTTGGTTCGGTTTGTTTCCGAATTTTGATGGTTCATCATGAACCGAACCTAACTCTCCACCTACCACATCTTCATTTAAAGCCCAAACCCCTTTTCTCTCTCCATTACTTCTTCTTTCTTATTTACTCTTCTTCTTCCTCATAACTCTCTCCATCTACCAAACCCATAGGCAAGTACATCTTGCTTCCACATGAGAACCCATTTTTATGGTTCATTTATCTTCCTCTCGTGATTCTAAGATAGTTTAGAACTTGGCACTTTGCATTTTGAAGTCTCATTTTTGGTAGATCTAGAAATTACTATTTTTCAGATTTTATTGGTTTTGATCTATCAAACCTCCTTATTGCCAAGTTTTGTTCGTTCCAGATTATTGAGATTGTGTTATACGCCATTCTGACCCGTGGAAATCCCGTTTTCGGCTTGGAATAAAGGTTCCATGGAATTTGGAGTTCGGGAAGAGCTTTACGCCCACGTTTTTATGTGCCAGCATAATATCCGGCTCTATGCACACGTTTATACGTGCTCGCGTAATATCAAGCTCTACGCCCATGATCATTCGTGTCAGCATGAATCTGTTTTATGCAAGTCGACTTGGCTTGGCGTATTACTCTTTACGCGTATTCATTCATGCGTAAACCTGAATCTTTACGCGTGCAACCTTTACGCGTGGCTTGACCGTTTATGCGTACAATGTTTCACGCGTAACACTATTCTTTACACATACAAGATTTATGCGTAACCTTTGACTCTTTACGTATACAATATTTTACGCGTAACGTTACCTTTACGCGTAACTCTATTTTATGCGTACTATTCTGGCTTGGCATAAGACGAGCTTTTACGCGCAACTTTATTCTTTATTGAGCGTATCCCTTTTATGTGTACTCCTTTATGCGTAAAGATATCCTTTTACGCGTACATATTTTACGCGTAACGTTACTTTTTACGCGTACAATGTTTTTATGCGTAACATTATTCTTTACGTAAACTTCCCTCATGCGTAAACTTCCTTACGCGTAATTTATTGAGCGTACTCCTTTTTACGTAGATGGCATTTCCCTATTATATCCTTACGCCTTTTGACATGAACCCGATATAATCATAATATGTTAATATTGTTAATACAGATTATTATGTGGAATGTGCCTTGTGTCTCGATTGATTCATGGATACCCAGAATGACTGAAACTTAACCCTGAGAGTTATAAACTCGACCATACTAAATACTAGTTTGACTTTCATGCCTTGGCACGAATTGACATTGATTGTTATCTTGACTAAATAATTGATCATGCGTTCCTAGTTGGAACTCAAGAGACTGGCTAGTCGTCTTACTGAAACTGAATGAGACACATTCATATTAACTATGAACCATTGCAATCGACTAGCCGATCCCGAACATTGGCATATGGACACGTGTAGGCTTCAACTGATTTTTCTATAAAAGCGGCATGTGTTATACTTTACAGTCAATGTATGATTATTCCGTGGTTAGGTTTGATTGTTGCATTACGCTATGTAAGACCTACAATCTAACCTCATGGGCATCGTTGTAGAGTTGTGCATATCGTACTCTGTACGAAAGTACTCATTCTGAACGACCATGATCCACGGCATGGGATTTCAATTAACATAGGGACTACTAAGTTAAATAAAATAACGATTGCATAGAGAGAATGGATTCCCGAGTTCTTACATGGCAGCCATCCTTGGGGCAATTAGTGCCCCGACATGTCGACTGGTTCCCATAGATACTGCAAATCTGTCTCACGGGCAGGGAGCGGTATCTACTTATATTTATTTACTGTATACTGATGACGGGCATCCCGTTGGGACTCATCTAATTCATGACTGGCGCAACAGATTATTGGGTAGACTAGCCTTGCTTGCACATAGTAAGAACTGAGGAATCCTTATTGCATATTTCTAGGATAACTTGGAACTCACAGTTAGCAAGACGTAGTAGTTGTATTGCCGTTAAATTAATTTGTTTGCGTATTGTCCCTACTCTATTAACTACTGAGATGATCAGAATGTCAGGACATGACGGGTCAACTTCTGTCCTTGTTTGGTTGGAAAGTTAGTTTGAAGTGTCGTGATGTTGTGTGAATCCCAGTAGCAAGCGGAGACTTATTATTATATTTTTAACTCTTATCAGTGGTTTTAGTTCTCATGTCGTGCTTCCTTGTGGTACTTGCTATTAGAGGTCTAACCTCTCTGGTTTTGCATGGCCAGATTTAGAGTCAGTTCCCGAGGACTCAGCTTGCTTCTACCTCCAAGATGGTCTATACTAGAGGGATGATCGCAGGAGGACACGAGTGGGTTCCTTGCTTCCCTGCTCGTTTTGCTACTTACTTTACATTTGGCCGCTTGGCACCGACATGTTAGTCGGATTATCTTGTACATACTTTTATATTATTGTAACTAAGTCAGACTGCAGCTGATAACGATTGTGTATACCTTGCTATACCATCTGGCTATGTTTTGTACAGCCAGATCTCAAGAACATTTTGACTAAGCGTTTGGGACGCCTTACTGCTTTATCTTACATGTTCTTTATTATTGCTTCTTGTTTGAATGATTGAGATAATAGATGTTGAGTAACCCTAACGAGACTTTCATGTAGTATGCACCCCCTCGTCTTTTAGACAACATTGATCGTATTATACGGTATTCATCTACCCGTAATACGTAGCTGGCTGAGTCACTTCCCCGCTCTCCGGTATTCTGGTTCTGGGGCATGATAAGGTTTTAGTGGTGGCCCATACAGGTCTGATTTCATACTTGTGGGGTGTTTTAATTTATAGTATGTCTCAATCACACATGTTTCCCTTTGATCTCATGATTCGTTATTTTCGACTCTAGCTTGACATTCCGATATACTTTGACTTCATTGATCTTTTCTGTCCGATCGTTTGATTGTTCTCTTGTCCCTTTTCTTAGGGGCACCTCATCCACATCCGTCAGAGCTGGATAGCAACAACAAGGGCAACACGAACAACCTGATCATGTTGGTCAGCAACAAGGGCCGGCGCTACCCCAAGAGACCATCCAAGAAGAGGTGATAGTGGAACCAGCAGCTGGATCGCAGTATCCGTAGGTTCCAACACCACCAACAGTTCCACCTACCCCCGTGGAAGTAGACACACCAGCCCTTCTGGAGATCATGAGAGGGATGATGGCTACTCAGCAACATCAGATATTGGCCCAGCAACGCATGCACACTCAGCTGCAAGAGTAGAATGTGTTACTCAACCAAGGATTGCAAACGGCTTTAGAAAGGGAAGTGAGGACAGATTCAGGAGCCTCAACCAGATTTTGCAAGTACAACTCCCGTCGTTTCGAAGGCACGGAAGATGCCATTTCAGCAGATGCATGGCTTAAGGACATCGAGGCCATTTTGACAGTGGCTAAGGTACCGGCAAAAGAACGTGTGCATCAAGTGAAGTTGTTACTTCAGGACCTCGCACGTGATTGGTAGGAATCATAAGAAGTGGGCATTAGACGTCTTATAGCTTGGGATGATTTTACTGGGAGGTTCAAGACGAAGTACTATGGAGTTGTGGCACAGTTGGAGCTACAACAGAAGTTTCTCAACCTCAAGCAGGCTGGCAAGACAGTGGATGCTTATGCAGCCAAGTTCTGCAGACTGAGTAGGTTTGCCCCAGAGATGATAGCAATAGAGAGCTAGAGGGCTACGAGATTTCAGCAAGGGTTTCATCTTGAACTATTACAATTGATAGAGGGGCATAACTACCAGACTTTCGATGAGGTATTGACGGTAACCCGGAGGCATGAGATCACCATCCAGAGGATCACAGCAAGGACTGGAGGTCAGAAGAGATCTCACAATCAGATTGAAGGAGGAGGGGGAGTAGAGCCCCGAATAACAACACCACCTCCTGGCGTTCGCATTCACGATGTGGCGATGCGGGGGCCAGCACAACCAGTCAGGCAGCAGCAGCAGCAGCAGAGGAAGAACCAGCAACCCCCAATGGGCTGCACTTATTACGGGAAGACAGGACACACTAGAAGTGTGTGTCGGGCATTGAACGGACAGTGTTTGGTATGTGGAAGTCCAGATCATCGGATTTCCACCTGTCCCATGAGCACGAGGTCAGGAGGCCTAGTACAACAGTATCCGGCTCTGCCAGCACCAGGGGCAGGCCAGTATCAAGGACCAGCGGTAGCAGTAAGATCGTTAGCACAATGCCCGTTCATGATACAGGCTAAGATGTTTCGGCAGCAGGGACTGCCGATACATCAGCAACAACAAAGACCACCCCAGCATCACCAAGGCAGGGGCCCGCAGCAATACCAGACTAGACCGCAGCATAGGAACCAACAAGGAGGCCGAGGGCAGGCATTTAATCTATCCTTGAAAGAGGCATTGGCATCGGGAGATGTTGTGGCAGGTAACATTCTCGTCGGCTCATATCCCGCAGTAGCATTGTTTGATTCGGGAGCATCACACTCATTTATATCTGCATAATTTGCGACACGACTAGGAATGGAATTCGAGGCATTGCCAGGAAGATTGAGTATACTCACTGGTATTGGGCTCGTAGGAGTCAGTAGAGTTATTCTAGCGTGTAGAGTTGTAATTTGTGGGCATTCCTTACCCGCCAGGTTGATAGAAATTCCTGCTGGAAATTTTGACGTTATCTTAGGCATGGACTGGCTGAAAGACAGTCATGCGACAATAGATTGTCGTAGAGGGAGTGTATCTTTTAATATTCCAGGCATGAAGCGGTTCACCTTAGTCAGATCAGTGGCAACTTAACAAGAAGAAGGAGTAGTGACGGCAATGGAAGAGGTTCGGGTTCCGAAGATAGTGGAAGAGTTTCTAGATATATTTCCCGAAGAACTTCCAGGTCTACCCCTAGTTAGGGATATTGAGTTCAGTATAGAATTGGCACTGGAACTAAACCGATATCAGATCGAGTTTACAGAATGGCGGATTCAGAGCAGGCCAAGGTGTATCAGCACATAGAGGAACTGAAGGAAAAGAAGTTTATTCGAGTTTGCGAATCACCATGGGCAGCACCAGGGGTACTTGTAGGGAAGAAGGATGGGTCATCAAGATTGTGCATTGACAACAGAAAGCTCAATGCGGCAACAGTAAAGAACAAGTACCCACTACCAAGGATCGACGACTTGTTTGATCAGTTGAGCAAAGCAAGGGTTTTCTCCAAGATAGATCTTCGATCAGGGTATCATCAAGTGAGAGTTCGGAAAGAGGATATTCCTAATACAGCATTCAGGTCGAAGTACGGGCATTACGAATTCTTTGTAATGCCGTTTGGTTTGACCAATGCTCCAGCAATATTTCTGGATTTAATGAACCGCATCTTTATGCCGTACTTAGATCAATTTGTCGTTGTGTTTCTCGACGACATTCTTGTATACTCAGCTAGTGAAGAAGAGCATGAAGATTACCTCAGGAAAGTGTTACAGATTCTGAGAGAGAACTAGTTGTATGCCAAGCTCAGCAAGTGTGAGTTTTGGACGGATCACATTTCATTTTTGGGACATATCATATCAGGGGATGGAGTAGCAGTGGACCCTAAGAAAGTGGAAGCAGTAGAGAGTTGGCCAATACCTAAGACCGTAGCAGATGTACGGAGTTTCTTGGGATTGGCAGGATATTACAGAAGTTTTGTATCAGACTTTGCAAGACTCTCAGCACCCATGACCCGCTTGACACAGAAGGATGTGCCATTCATTTGGTCGGCAAAGTGCCAGGCATCATTTGAGAATTTAAAGCAGAAGTTGATCACGACACCTATTCTTACATTACCGGTTGGACCGGGAGGTTTTACTGTATATTGTGATGCGTCAGGAAAAGGGCTTGGGTATGCCCTCATGCAACATGGAAAGGTGATAGCGTATGCATCTAGGCAACTTTGGGACTACGAGAGGAATTATCCAACTCATGACTTGGAATTTACGGCAGTAGCATTTGCTTTGAAGCTATGGAGGCATTACTTGTATGGTGATCGAGTGAACATGTACACAGACTACAAGAGTCTGAAGTATATCTTTACTCAGAAGGAACTGAACATGAGACAGACAAGATGGTTAGAATTGATCAAGGATTACGATGTGGAGCTTTAGTATCATCCAGGCAAGACTAATGTGGTAGCAGACGCTCTTAGCTAGAGAGGCAGCGCATTCATGTTGACCTCACAAAAGCACATTTTAGAAGACCTTCAGGAGATGGGCATGGAGTTTATACTTCCTAATGATATAGGAATTCTGGCGAGTCTACGAGTTCAATCCGACTTGGTAGGCAGGATTAAGGCAGCTCAGGTACGGGACCCAAGAATTCAGAAGCTTAGGACAGAATGTGAAGCGAAACTCAGGAAAGAGATAAAAATTTACGAAGATGGTACACTTAGATTTGGATCACGTCTATGTGTGCCTAGTGGAGATATCTGACAAGAGGTTATGATAGAAGCCCACAGTTCTCAGTATTCTATACATCCCGGAGGGACCAAAATGTATAAAGATATCAAGCAGTACTTTTGGTGGAACGGAATGAAGAGAGAGATAGCTAGATTCGTTTCTCGTTGCTTGATATGTCAGCAAGTAAAGACAAAACAACAAAGGCCAGCTGGATTATTACAACCGCTTCCTATCCCGGAATGGAAATAGAAGCATATCACAATAGACTTTGTGACCGGTTTATCGAGATCACCAAGTGGCAAGGATGCTATTTGGGTAATAGTGGATCGGCTTATGAAGGTGGCATATTTTCTTCCTTTTAGAGTAGGACAATCTACAGAAAGGATGGCAGAATTATATATGCAGCAGATAGTCAGGCAGCATGGGGTCCCTGTCAGTATAGTATCAGATAGAAATACCCGTTTTATGTCACATTTCTGGAAGAGTTTACATCATAATCTGGGTACAAAGTTAAGATTTAGTACGGCTTACCATCCAAAGACGGACAGACAATCAGAAAGAACAATTCAGACTTTAGAAGATATGTTACGAGCTTGCACCCTAGATTTTGGAGGGTCTTGGGAGAGTCACATGCACTTAGTCAAATTTTCGTACAACAATAGTTACCTAGCCAGAACCCAGATGGCGCCATTTGCAGCACTATACGGCAAAAAGTGCAGGTCGCCACTTGCCTGGGATGATATTGGGGAGAGAAAGATGTTAGGCCTAGAGATGATTGTTCAGACGGTTGAAGTGGTTAAGGGAATTAGAGAGTGACTTTGAGTTGCGCAAGATCGACACCGTCATTGGGCAGACCAGCATCGTAGGTCGCTAGAATTTTCTGTTGGGACCACGTGTTCTTGCGGATCTCACCTGGGGTCATTAGATTTGGCGTTCGCGGGAAGTTGAGTCCGCGATACGTAGGCCTATTTGCTATCCTCGATAGGGTAGGCGATGTTGCTTATTGTTTATCCCTTCCACCTTCGTTACGAGAAGTGCATGATGTGTTTCATGTATCTCAGTTCCGTAGGTATGTATCGGACCCAAGCCATATCCTCGATCATTCTGAACTGGTCGTTGGTACCAATCTATCTTACGAGGAACAGCCTGTGTCCATTTTGGACCGAAAGGAGAAGATACTCAAGAACCGAACAATTAGTCTTGTCCGTGTTGCTTGGGGTCATCACTCCTTAGGCGAGTCAACGTGGGAATGTTAGGATGATATCCGATCACGGTATCCGCACCTATTTGACTCACAAGGTATATCTCTTTCCGTGTACCTCGATTATCTTGATTCCTCATGCTTATCACCCTATGAGTAGAAATTGCTTGATGTCGTAGATTGATAAACATAGATATATTACTTGCTATTTGGTATTGTAAGATGATTGCTTGCTCGCTAAAATTGTTGTACTTAGATTATTTTTGCCCTGATATGTCTATCCTGCTTGGATTTGAAATTTCGAGGACAAAATTTTTCTAAGGAGGGTAGAGATGTCACTCCCCATTCCCGAAATACGTATTTTAATACATGTACTGCTTGAATGTATTTATTTAATATTTATCATGCATTTGTATTTATCATGCATTTGTATTTATCATGCATTTGTTCTGTATTTAATTCCTTTAATTTTTCGCTGATTATTTTTCTGTATTTTATTTTCTGCTCTTGGGTTTGGCTTGGTTCGGTTTGTTTCCGAATTTTGATGGTTCATCATGAACCGAACCTAACTCTCTACCTACCACATCTTCATATAAAGCCCCAACCCCTTTTCTCTCTCCATTACTTCTTTTTTCTCATTTACTCTTTTTTTTCCTCATAACTCTCTCCACCTACCAAACCCATAGGCAAGTACATCTTGCTTCCACATGAAAACCTATTTTTATGGTTCATTTATCTTTCTCTCGTGAATCTAAGATAGTTTAGAACTTGGCACTTTGCATTTTGAAGTCTCATTTTTAGTAGATCTAGAAATTACTATTTTTCAGATTTCATTGGTTTTGATCTATCAAACCTCCTTATTGCCAAGTTTTGTTCGTTCCAGATTATTGAGAGCATGTTATACGCCATTCTGACCCGTAGAAATCCCATTTTCGGCTTGGAATGAAGGTTCCATGGAATTTGGAGTTCAGGAAGAGCTTTACGCCCACGTTTTTACGTGCCAGCGTAATATTCGGCTCTACGCACACGTTTATACGTGCTCGCGTAATATCAAGCTCTACGCCCACGATCATTCGCGTCAGCGTGAATCTGTTTTACGCAAGTCGACTTGGCTTGGCGTATTACTCTTTACGCGTATTCATTCGTGCATAAACCTGACTCTTTACGCGTGCAACCTTTACGCGTGGCTCGACCCTTTACACGTACAATGTTTCACGCGTAACACTATTCTTTACGCATACAAGATTTATGCGTAAACTTTGACTCTTTACGTATACAATATTTTACGCGTAACGTTACTCTTTACGCGTATGAGTTTTTACCCGTAACTCTATTTTACGCGTACTATTCTGGCTTGGCATAAGACGAGTATTTACGCACAACTTTATTCCTTATTGAGCGTATCCCTTTTACGCGTACTCCTTTACGCGTAAAGATATCCTTTTACGTGTACATATTTTACGCATAATGTTACTTTTTACGCGTACAATGTTTTTATGTGTAACATTATTCTTTACGTAAACTTCCCTCATGCGTAAACTTCCTTACGCGTAATTTATTGAGCATACTCCTTTTTACGTACATGGCATTTCCCTATTATATCCTTACGCCTTTTGACATGAACCCGATATAATCATGATATGTTAATATTGTTAATACAGATTGTTATGTGGAATGTGCCTTGTGTCTCGATTGATTCATGGATACCCAAAATGACTGAAACTTAACCCTGAGAGTTATAAACTCGACCGTACTAAATACTAGTTTGACTTTCATGCCTTGGCACGAATTGACATTGATTGTTATCTTGACTAAATGATTGATCACGCATTCCTAGTTTGAACTCAAGAGACTGGCTAGTCGTCTTACTGAAACTGAATGAGACACGTTCATATTAACTTTGAACCATTGCAATCGACTAGCCGATCCCGAACATTGGCATATGGACACGTGCAGGCTTCAACTGATTTTTCTATAGAAGCGGCATGTGTACTTTACAGTCAAGGCATGATTATTCTGTGGTTAGGTTTGATTGTTGCATTACGCTATGTAAGACCTACAACCTAACCTTACGGGCATCGTTGTAGAGTTGTGCATATCATACTCTGTACGAAAGTACTCATTCTGAACGACCATGATCCACGGCATGGTATTTCAATTAACATAGGGACTACTAAGTTAAATAAAATAACGATTGCATGGAGAGAATGGATTCCCGAGTTCTTACATGGCAGCCATCCTTGGGGCAATTAGTACCCGACATGCCGGCTGGTTCCCACAGATACTGCAAATCTACCACACGGACAGGGAGCGGTATCTGCTTATATTTATTTACTGTATACTGTTGACGGGCGTCCCGTTGGGACTCGTCTAATTCATGACTGGCACAACTGATTTTTGGGTAGACTAGCCTTGCTTGCACATAGTAAGAACTGAGGAATCCTTATTGCATATTTCTAGGATAACTTGGAACTCACAGTTAGCAAGCCGTAGAAGTTGTATTGCCGTTAAATTGATTTGTTTGCGTATTGTACCTACTCTATTAACTACTGAGATGATCAGAATGTCCGGACACGACGGGTCAACTTCTGTCCTTGTTTGGTTGGAAAGTTGGTTTGAAGTGTCGTGATGTTGTGTGAATCCCAGTAGAAAGCAAAGACTTATTATTATATTTTTAATTCTTATCACTGGTTTTAGTTCTCATGTCGTGCTTCCTTGTGGTACTTGCTATTAGAGGTCTAACCTCTCTGGTTTTGCATGGCCAGATTTAGAGCCAGTTCCCGAGGACTCAACTTACTTCTACCTCCAAGATGGTCAATACTAGAGGGATGATCGCAGGAGGACACGAGTGGGTTCCTTGCTTCCCTGCTCGTTTTGCTACTTACTTTACATTTTGCCGCTTGGCACCGACATGTTAGTTGGATTGTCTTGTACTTACTTTTACATAATTTAACTAAGTCAGACTGCAGCTGATAACGACTGTGTATACCTTGCTATACCATCTGGCTATGTTTTGTACAGCCAGGTCTCAAGAATATTTTGACTAAGCGTTTGGGATGCCTTACTGCTTTATCTTACATGTTCTCTATTATTGCTTCTTGTTTGAATGATTGAGACAATAGATGTTGAGTAACCCTAGCGAGGCTTTCATGTAGTATGCACCCCCTCGTCTTTTAGACAACATTGATCGTATTATACGGTATTCATCTACCCGTAATACGTAGCTGGCTGAGTCACTCCCCCGCTCTCCGGTATTCTGGGTCTGGGGCGTGACATATATATATATATATATATATATATATATATATATATATATATATATTTATGTATGTATATATATATATATATATATATATATATATATATATATATATATATATATATATATATATATATGTATATATATATCTATATATATATATATATATATATATATATATATATATATATATATATATATACACTAAATATATATATATATATATATATATATATATATATATATATATATATATATATATATATATATATATATATATATACAAAAAATATATATATATATATATATATATATACAAAAAAAAAAAATATATATATATATATATATATATATATATATATATATATATACACTACAACAAATAGTGCATACAATAGCAGTTTATCTATAGCGTTCAAGCCTCCCTGCTATAGAATGTCATCATCAATAGCGTTCCTTCCGCAGTGCTATTAAAATAGAATACAATAGCAGTTTATCTATAGCGTTCGAGCCTTCCTGCTATTATAATATAATCATCCGTAGCGTTCATATTGAAGTGCTATTAAACGTTCATACAATAGCAGTTTATCTATAGTGTTGAAGCCTCCATGCTATTAGAATGTCATTATCAATAGCGTTCATTATGCAGTGCTGTTAACAGAACTTTATATAGCGTGTTATGAACGCTGTTAAAGGTATAGTTTTTTCTGAATGTTGCTATGCCCGTATGTCTAGGGGTGAGCATTATTCGATTTTTGGACCGAAATTCGAACCGAACCTAACCGAATAAGAGATTCGGTTCGGTTTGAAAAAAATTCGGTTCGGTTTCAGTTTCGAAAATACTAAAATTTCTTATTCAGTTTCGGTTTTGGGACTCGGTTTCGGTTTAATCCCACTAACCTTTCAGAAATTTTATCTAAAATTTCTCTCCCTGGTAAACCGAATAAGAAAATTTAGTAATATATATACGAAATATATCTTTGTATATTTAGTTACTATATATATTGACAAAAATATTATAAATAAACAAAATATTGGTTAAACCAAATAAACTGAAAATTGAACAGATTTATTCCGTTCGGTTTGGTTCGACACGGGATATTTCGGTTGGTTTCAATTTTTGTTATTCAATTTTCGGCCGAATTCTCGGTATTTGGTAATTCGGTTTGGTTAACCGAGTTAATCGAATGCTCATAATTGAACTATCTACTGTTCCAATCATAGGAGAAGCAACACAATTTTCTATTTTATATTAAAAAAATAAGTTATAGGAACGATTCAGTTTTGCTGTATAATTTATAGCGTTCTCGATAGCGGGCGATCCCGTCAGTTGGATTTTTAGAAATTAAATCGGTACCGTCCATAGCAAAATTCTATGTCTTATGTTTGAAAAAACCTTAATGTATTCTCCTCCAACCCTTCAACTCCTCATAACCCGCGTGCCAAACTGAAAACCCCTCCCCCTCTTCTCTCTGTCACGAAAACCTCTCCCCCTTCCGGAAACCCTCCCCCCCTCCTTCTCTCTGTCACGAAACCCTCCCTCTTCCTCAGGTAACGCTGCCCTCACGAAACCCTCCCTCTTCCTCACCTTCTTCTCTCTGTCTCTCTCTCCCCTCACGAAAACCCTAAAGACCGACCGACCGACTGATAGATTATTTGGGGTTTTCGTGAGAGATTACACTACACCAAAACATGCAATTCGTAACACATTTTTTTGCAATTTGTAATAGTTATTATCGTGAGACTTTGTAATGGTAAACCATTACAATTTGTAAAAGATCGTTACAAAAATTGCACTTTTGTATTTTTATTATTTTTATAATTCTCACTACACCAAATTGTTCAATTTCTAATGGAACTTTTCTTCCATTTCTAACGGCTGTAGCCCATTACAAAAACTAACAAGATAAGTCCGTTAGTATTCAATATATATATATATATATATATATATATATATATATATATATATATAAAGTAATTGTTGGTGAAAATTTCGGCAGACAAATAGAGAAGCCAAAAACAATTGGCGCCCTAATTTTCCAATCTCCCTTCAACTTTTGCGCCTACTTTCCCTATTTCCCTCTAAATTTTCTCTCTCCTCTCTCTCTCTTATTCACAAATCTGAAAAAATGGTGAATCATCGGCGGCTGGGTGAAGAAAAGCCCCCTAAGAACTTCGTCCGCCAACCACTTTGGAGGCCGCGGCTGTGCTGAATCGTTTGTGGCTTCCAACTTTCGCGGCTGTGGTGAATCAGTTCTCTCTCGTTAGTAAGTTTCTTTCCGACTTCTGCGACCAAGTCGTCGTCCGCGGCTGTGGTGAATCGTCGGCTGGCCAACCACCTTGGAGGCTCGACTTCGTCGACTATATGTCCACCTGAGAAGAATCATCGGCTGCGAACAAACTCCGGACTCTCGATTCTTCGCTTCATGCAAGTTTTTGGGTGAGAAAAAATCTTCAATTTTTTGGTGAGAAAAAAAATCATAGATTTTTTGGTGCGAAAAAACCCTTATATTCTTTTGCTTTAATTTTAGGTGAGAAAAATACTAGGTTTTGGGTCTCAAAATTCAATTTTCCTTATGAAAATTGTTCCGTAAATTGAATGTCTTAAAATACCCTGTAAATTGAATCTAAAAATTCATTTTTGGGGTCTAATAGGAACTCCAAACTATTACATTTCCAAAAAAATTATTTCTTTTTCCTGAATCGTAGTAAATTTTGACTTCATAAGGTACTTTTTTTGTTAATGAGATTTCTAATTTCAGGTCATACTTGAAATCATACAAACAAGTGCCATGTTCAGACTTGATCGAAATTTGTTAGGAAGTTAAATTAAATTCATTCCAATTGCTAAGTTTTGGCTTTCGTCATCGTTGGCATTAGATGTTTGTTTAAATTATTTAACTCTCATAGATCCATAATTTTATTCATATTGAAGGACATAATATGGCTAGTGTTAATGAGAACTACCCCATTTTATATGTGTGTGATGTAGAGGATTTGTCATGAAACTTTGTCAGTTTTTTTATATATAAAGCTTTCTTATGCTTCATACGTATCCTGATGATATAATTCTAGCAGAAGAACTCTTGGATGATGATGGTGGTGTTTCTTCTATTTTATGTATAATATGAAATTTTGGGTTCAAAGGTAGTATGCTGAATCTTGTTTCTTTTCCTTATACTTTTATTGATAGTAGGAGGAAACACGACATGTTCTAAATACAAACCCTTGGAAGAAGCAATAAACATTTTCACCAAGGTACGTAATTTAGATTACATAGAAGTTTCAATATATATTACATGGGGGCACTGTGGCAGGTTGTGCCTAAGATTAATCACATGCCTTGACTGACTTGAATAGAATTTCGTTCGATAGTAAACTTGATACCTAGAAGTGCATATTGACGAACAAGAGATACTAGGAAGGGTTTTAAAATCAATAGGAGAAAATAGAGTATAAGAAATGTAACTTAAATGAAAGGTCAAAAGAAGGAGGGAGCGTACATTGGACCAAAGATACTTTTAAGCGATAGCTTTTGGTATTTAGGATCAATCATTCATCATGATGGTAAGTTTGAGAAGGATGTTATTCATTGAATTAAGACAAGATTGTTGAATTAAAGAGTGCTTCTGGAGTGATTTGTGATTGCAAGATACTGTTGAAATTGAAAGGATAATTATATAATACTATAAGTCTATAAGACTATCCATACTTTATGGATAGGAAAGTTGGAGAACTAAGAAACTTTTCCAGAAAATAAGGGTAGTTGAAATGAGAATGCCGATATAGATGAGTTGCAATATATTAAAAGGTAAGAAATGGGTATATTTGTGAAGTTGGAGGAGACGTCTATTGAGGATAAGAACAGTGAAAATCATCTCAGGTAGTTTGGTCATATTCAATGTAGACTAATAGATGCACCTGTTAGGATTTAGAAGGGGTAGGATACTATTCAAAGGACCTACCATAAGTACGGCTGGGCCTAACGTTTTTGATTGATATATGGGTTTTCTTAATATTAGGAATGGCCCTTACGAATTGAAGCAAATGCCCCCAAAAGAATGGGATACAGGTTTTGTTGTTGTTGTTGTTGAGTAAACCTACTACCTGAAAGCATATTGAAAGAGTCCGTTTTTGACATTTTATTCACTTAGGGCTACTACTTTTACTCACCAGATGATGCTCTCATCTTTGCTCTGGTTTGTTAGCGAGTGTCAATGTGGTTTGGATTAGTGCCTTATTAAAGTGAAAGCTCTTCAATTAGTTATTCAGTCACTAGCACTATCAGCCACCAGGGTAGTGTTGTTTGTATGAGTATTAGACAGTCATGTGGTATGATAGACTGCCTTATGTGAGTAACATGTTAGTTTAATAGTCAGGAGGCTACATTTAGTTGGTTCATTGCTTGTGCACCAAAAATTGACTTGATTTTTATGGGTTAATTGTTATGGTGGTTTTATTAGGAATGTTGAGAGTTGAGATTCTTTTTCAAGGGTAGACGGCATAGATAATCATCTTTGCTCTTGCTATCTATAGCAATTCAGGGGGCACTTTTAACCTGTTTGAACATATGACCAACTCGTTGTTTTAAAGAGTTGAGAGTCTTTGACTTGTTTACTGTTTCGAGGTTTAACAAGAGGACAAGGTAGGCTATGGATGGGGTATGCTTCACCAACCCTTGCTTTACTGTTTTAGATGTATAACAGGCAACACATTTCAACCACAATCTCGACTTCACCTGTCTGGACTGTTCCAGATCCAGAGTATCACGTAGCTTGCGGACCCTTTTAATATAGGCACTTCTTTTGTCCTAGTTACTTCTGACTCATAATGTTATTACTAATTAGTTATTTAACTTCGAGAGATAGTGTATACAATTGTCTCTATGTTTATGATTTCTGGTATGATAGTGTATACAATAAATCTTTGTTTATGGTTTCTGGTACCCAATGCTAACTTTCTTGCAGGATTTGGCAGATTAGTGCTTTACGATGTCGATGAACCCACTGTTCGAAGTTTCAATGGGTGCCGGGTGGCAGACTAGATTCTTCGATTGGTACCGAATGTTGAGGTTACCATCTTTGTGCTTCTTTCTTTTTTCTTGGTTAAGGATCTTTTGTTGAGGTTAGCATCTTTTTCTGATCTTTTTGTTCTGTTTAGACCTTCCGTACAACACTGAGATGCTTGAAGCTTTGGGAAAAAAGGCGTGGTGTTTATTCAAATGTGAGATGATTTCTAACTTTATATATTCATATTGCATTTGAATACAAATTATGTATCCCGTTCTTGTATTCTGACAGGTGATTGGGTTTCTTGGGGGTGTTAATTGGGCTCTATTGGTTGCTCGTATATGTCAGCTGTATCCAAATGTTGTACCTAGTATGCTAGTTTCTCGATTCTTTAGGGTTTATACCCAGTGGCGGTGGCCAAATCTTGTTATGCTCTGTGCTATCGAGGAGGATGAACTTGGGTTCCCTGTGTGGGATCCTCGTAAGAATCCTAGAGATCGAACCCATAATATGCCTATTATTACACCTGTATATCCATGCATGAACTCTAGTTATAATGTTTCTACAAGCACCCTTCGGGTTATGATGGAACAATTTCAGAATGGTAAAGGAATCTGTGAGGTATCCTATGGTTCTTTTCGAGGTTAATATTTTTGGCAATATGCATATATTTCTATAATCCTCACAATTTCTCTCCTCTTTTCCAGGAGATTGATCTGAATAAGACCAATTGGAGTGCGCTCTTTGAAGCTTATCTTTTCTTTGAAGAATATAAGAATTATCTTCAGGTTGATATAGTTGCTGCAGATGTCGATAATTTACGAATATAGAAGGGTTGGGTGGAATCACGGCTGAGGTAGCTAACCCTCAAGGTAAACTCTTTACAATGGAGGTTTTTGTTACAGCAAAGGCCAGGATATTGCAGAAAACTAAGTGTAGTATCAGTTCAGTAAAAACCCAGGTTAAGCTGTAAGTAAGCTAACAAGTGAGAAAGCGGGAAAGTGGGATCCAGTTTATATCTTTCCTATATCTGATTTAACAGAAAAAATTCACCCCTCGACTTTCTCTTCGAACATCACAATACATAGTATCAAGTGTACTATCTAGTACCAGTAACCCACAATCTATTAGCAGTAAACAAGAAAAATAGAGGATTCCTGCCATTTAGCCGAGATGTATCAGTAAAGGCGGAAGTAAATAGAAGATAACTAGTAACCTTTATCCCCTACTTCCAGCTGAGCCAAACAACCCCCTTGGCATAATGATTGAAATCCCTAGGACTGTCCTAATAGCCGATGAGGTGAGATATGAAGTACATCAAAACTGAATATGGATAATACCAAATAATACAAGTTATTAGTTGTGAGTCTTGACAATGAAACATATGACATTATATTAAAAAATAGTGAGGAAAGTAGTTGCACTAAAATATTCAGATCAGGTTAATCTGCTATTGAAACTGACAAACATCAAAACCGATAAGGATTTAGGATTTTACTTATGAATTGGCAGAATCCTACAGTACTAAAATAATTAGATCAGGCTCATACTCTGATACATGAGTTGTCTTTGGGAATGGAACAGGTGGGTTGCATCACATATGAATGTTAAGATGCTAAAGTTTATCTGGTAAACTGCATAACGGTGTCACAGCAACTGACCTTATTTTAACTATTACCCAATTGTTGAGAAAGCATGGTATTGTAGGCAAGTTTGTAGAGTTCTATGGTAAGTAGCATTTTGCATTTAATTTCCCAAGAAATTGTTGCTTTTGCTGTTTTTTGTCTAAGTCGTTCTTTCATTCTTGTAGGTCATGGTCTGGGTGAATTGTCATTAGCTGACAGGGCAACGATTGCCAATATGTCACCCGAGTATGGAGCAACTATGGGCTTCTTTCCTGTGGATAATGTTACCTTACACTACCTCAAGTTAACTGGAACAACCGATGAAAATGTAAGTATTTTGCTTGCAGAAGTACTTGGTTTTCAATATGTTTGTGTAGAAAGAAAAAGTGCAGCAATATACATTAGTTTTCTACTTATTTTCTTGCAAAATTTATCATCAGCATCCTGGAATCCATCTCATATTCATATGGGATCGACTATGGAGCATGAGAAAGCTCCAAATGAATAAACATAGTTTGATGATATGAAATTCCTACTGAGGTAGCAATAAGCAAGAGTTTAACTTGCCATAAAACCTAGAAGCCAATTAATGGCTAGACAGACCTACCTGTCAAAGGTCCCCTTATATTACAATTTGCTACTGGAAAGTATATTCATCTCTATGACTCATTAAGCCAAACTGGAAAATAGGAAAGGCATACTGGACAATTTATTCTTTGTTTTGACAATATAAGAGTTGCAAACAAGTATAAGAGTTACCAAATTATGTGGCTATATGTGTTAGTACATATTCCAGTATCAAAATAGATTTGTGTCCCACATGTAACGGTAAATTGTGTCACAGGCTAGAAATTAGCATGTATATAGTAACACTTTGGTTTTAATGGAGATCACACTCACTAGTGTTCACAGATCATCATGACACAATCACACATATGTGCACTTACTCTGTAAGCACACATGCATACTAATACCTATATCTATGTATACATTCACACTCACTATAAATAGTACACCCACCCTTCTTCCTAACACACTTGTATACATGTATACAGAGCAACTATAATCCTGGCCTATTTCTTCCTTTCATGCATTTCATAGTATCAGCTTTCCATTTGGACTCGCTCTAACAGTTACTACCTTCTTCATGATACACCCACTGCTACAGGAATTACCCTGCTTACAAGCCTGTACAGGGAACTAAGTTCCTGCCCTGGCCTCTGCCTGTGCATACAGGCCTGACCTTAAGGGAAAAGCCTCCCTTCACCCTGCTGCTATAGCAAGTGCACCTGGGCAATGCTTTCCCTTCCCTCACTTCATCTCTGTTCTGGCAGTCCTATTGGACTAATACCTCTGTCCAGAGCCCCCAATCCCCTAACATTATGTGTACAATATAGCCTACATTATATGACTCTACCCTATAGCTATACATATGTTCAGTAGGTAATTACATAGAAATGTCAAGACAAAAGATCAAAACTTAAGATAATTAGTTTTAGCCAAAAAACATCAATTTCTATACCAACCCACATATTTGATTCTACAACTTGGAAATAGGCATAAGATGGTAGTCATTACATTGACACTAAGCCTCCTTCAAGATCAGTCCCTTGGACTCTATATCTGTCCTATACTGATACACTAAACCCTTCCCTTCTGTTACATGATTGCGCTCATGCTCTAACCAATTGTCCAATACCCTCACACATATGTAATGTATATACAAGGCCTTGCCAAGACAAATGCTGTCCAGACCTATTTTCCACTACACAACAGATATGGGAAACTGAAAGCTTTGGTCTGTACTGATAAGTCTTTAGTATATACCACATTTAGCGATATCAACTTCATCTATATTAAAAAATACACGCACTCAGTTGGAACTTATTAATCCTTTCAAGCTTTCAGTCAAAAAACGAGAAGAAGAGTTGAGAACACTTACAATTACAACAGAATATATAAACACATAAGACTCAATTAGTGCACTGGTAAGGCATCACTTTTCCTATCCCAATAATTTACTTTTCGTCAATTGTTTGGATCGGCTCGAGATGGTTTTTTCTTTATACTAATGATTTCTCCCCTATTTTAGTGTAGGTTGGATGAAGGAAGAGGATGCTTTCTGAGGAGTTTTGGTTGTGGATAGGCTCGAAGGGAGCTAAATGTTATATAGTCAACATTTTGGGATATATGTAGCTGACTACACTGTTAATATTTAATTTTGGACATATGTTTGGTACTACTTCGTTGTTCTACATGGAGAAATTAAGGATTTTGAATGTTTGGTACTACTTCGTTGTTCTACATATATTAGACAGTGAAATTAATAAATTTACTTATGTTCGGAATTCATTCTGCGATTGATTCGCATTTAAATTTTTGAATACCTGCATTTTGTGTAACTGTGGCATTATCTGCAATAGTATTCTGATGTGCTGCATTCTGCAAATTTTCGAATACAGAATTTTGACTCTGCAATAGCATTCTGACATGCTATTGTTGCACATATAATAGCAGGAAAGAAATGCTATAAAAAGCAGATATATATCGAAACGCTATTAACAAACAATAACATACAGGAATGCAATTAAAAATAAACAGCGTTCAGGAACGCCATTACACATTTATAGCGTTAACAAATGTTATTAATGAACTATAGCGTTCGTAAAAGCTATGTAAACTTTATAGCGTTTGTAAGTGCTATAACATGTCTATAGCGTTCATGAACGCTACAATATATTAATAGCGTTCATGAATGCTATTAAAGTTCTATAGCGTTCCTAATTGCTATAACTATCATATAGCGTTTCAAAACGCTGTACATTGTCTATAGCGTTAATGAACGCTATAATCCATGAATAACGTTCGTGAACGCTATAACTTTATAGCGTTCTTGTACATGGGGTTATTATAGCGGGGGCATATATAGCGGTCGAAATATGCTATAATATGCATTCTACAGCGTTCAGCGCACGCTATCATATCCCATATCTATTGTAGTGATATATGCATATGCATACCCTCTGTTTAACTTAGGGAACACTTACCTATACCTAGATATCATATTACCTATTTCTTAGCTAATAGGTAAATTCTCAAACCTTAGCCAATAGACAAGAAATACTTTTGACGTTCACGAAGTAGCTTATCAAGAGGATGAGCTACCTCTTCTACCAAATATTGTAGATGTGGACTCGACAGAAATTCTTCATTCCACATCTAATTATTATGTAGAAGAGATAGAAATATCTGAAGAGGAAAATCTACTAGATGAAAGTGAAGATGATGAGGAGGAGGAGGAAGAAGACGACGACGAGCATGACGAAGAAGATGAATTTTCAGAAGATGATTAAAGTAATATAATTTTCACATCCTATTTCACGTCTCATTTTGGTACTGATTTGTACTTGTATATTGATTATATTCTATCTTCCAGATGGCACCCATGACGTGTGCTGATTGGTTGATAGTCTGGGCCGAGCTTCATGGGTCATTTGACAAGAAGACTAGATACTTTTATTTTGTGACTTAGTTTGTGTGGTACTCTGGGCTACTTTTGTGATACTCTAGGCTACTTCATTTTATGACTTAGTTTGTGTGGTACTCTAGACTACTTTTGTGATACTCTAGGCTAATTTTCTAGTACTCTGGGCTATTATTGTGACTTAGTTTGTGTGATACTCTGAGCTACCTTTGTGATACTCTTGACATATATATTTACTATGTTTCGTACATTGACTTTTGTGATACTCTGATATATATATATATATATATATATATATATATATATATATATATATATATATATATATATATATATATATATATATATATATTGTTCGTGTTTTATTATCATATGTTATTTGCAGGTATGCCACGACGCGGAGGTAGTTCTGTAGTACGACGGTGGGCTAGTTCCGGACCCTCCAGTAGTACTATACCATACCATACCATTCCAGGTCCCGGTCACGAGTATTCTGCTCCGTCTAGTATTCCTCCATCCGCTTGTAGTCCGTCGTCGGGTCTTTCCGATACTCCTGAGACAAGCAGCTCTAGGCTTAGGTCTGCTCCTAGCTCTTCCGATTTCCTCTCCATCGGGCTACCAAGATCGAGCATCAGTTTTCCTCCGTCGCCGGAAAGCTTCTCCGCGATGCGATCAGCCTCCAAAAGGCTTGCAAACGCGATGGAAAGCCGGTCCATGGTTGGATCACGCCCATACATGGGCGAAGATGAAGGTGATATTCGAGGATCCCTGGAACAAGGAGAAATCAGAAAAGGCAAAGATGGCACGGTCGTTGTTGAGTAAGTGGTATGGTGGATTAATTCCCATGATGGAACATTTTTGTCGTCTGGAATGTATCATATATGAAATATATATTAGTTTTTACACAATTGGATAAATGTTTCATTTTAATAATAAGCAATATATTTTAATAGGTACAAAAGGAAGAGGACACGAACATGGTGACCATCTTCCTGGCTAACCATCGGAAGGGCGACCAGTTCGTCGACGAAAGGGCCACATCGACTTATGTATGTTCAACTTCCTTATATATAATTTTAGCACAACTCTATGAATATATATATATATATATATATATATATATATATATATACAATAAACAAATCACTTAACATATTTTAGACATGCAAATAAATAACTTAGACTGGGACATTTTTCTAGGAGGAGTATGTTAGGTTACGTGATCAGGCGGTTGCTAGTGCGCCTGCAGAGGGAGCGCCCAGTACTTTCGCACAACGCCTGCAACTCCGTCACCGGACGAGCTCTGGATGACCGCCGTTGGCGGTCTTCATCGGGGTACTTACTATGGTACGGGATCCTACGACGCCCGTTTGGCGATGGAGTCATCCAGGGCCCCCTCTGTCAGTGTGCACTCCTCACCGTCGGCTTCGCAGGCATCGGTGCACGTACAGGAGACCATGGATCGTTAGATCGCTGAGTTGCGTGATTAGATGCAACGGAGGATGGAGATACCCAATGCCACACAGATGATGATGCGGGGCTCACTGCATAATTTGATGCACTCGAGCGTAGCATTGTGGAGCTCAGGAGTATGAGTGCGGATGTGATGCAGAGCAACAACAACCTGATATCTTCCATGGATGCCCGACTGCGAGCATTGGAGCATGGAACATCGTCCCCTACAGCCGTCAGATACGGTGACGTTGTCGTTGGCGGAGTATCAGTACCTCATGTCCCGCTTAGCCGGTGTTCCTCCTCTTGTCGATCAGTAGTTTTTTTTACATGCTTGTGTGTTGGCCCATTGTTGGGTCTAATGTTTGGACATTTTTTCTTTCCCTAGTGGTTGGGTGTACTGTTTGGATATGTTTTTACTTTTTTCGGTGTGATGTTGGATGGATGGACTTGTTGATGCTGGATGAACTTATTGACTTGTTGAATTGTGATGTTGGATGGATTGACTTGTTGAATGCACTTGTAGATGTTCATCGTGCCTGCTGAAATGCTGTCTTTTATACCAAATTAGCTGCTGGAATACGCTGCTGGAATGCTGGATTTTTTTCTAAATTGGCGACGTTCTGCGACGCTTTGTGATCACAAGAAATGTCGCAAAGCGTCGCTAATCTGCGACGTCATGTGATTTTCGTAAAACGTCGCCAATCAGCGACGTCAACAGGCGTCGCAGATTTGCGACAGTCTTTGACGTCGTAAATTTGCGACGTCCGATGACGTCACAATTCTTGTATCAGTGCGTCAGCAATATGATGTCAATGCATCACAAATTTTTGTCGCGAAACATCACAAATAGGCGGCGTCAGTGGAGGTCAAAAAACGTCGCAAAACTATGACGTCCATGGGCGTCGCAAATCGTGTCGTAAAGCGTCGCATTTCTACGACGTCATTAAGGACGTCACAAAACGTCGCCAATCTGCGACGTTTCCATTTACGTCGCAAAGCGTCGCAAATTTGCATCGTTTTCTGACATTTTTCGAATCTACGACTAGCAAAATTGTGACGTCCTCAAAATGTTGCAAAAATCGTCACAGATTCATATTTGGGACGGTTTTTGTCATTTTTGCAACGTTTTCAAGCGTCGCTAATTCGTCAATTTCTTGTAGTTGGCAATATTATAATGCCAGTGAACGGGGGTGCGATTTACGGCCTTACTTCTAAATCCCAAGCCTCATATCCTCTATTCTGTCGTCAAGCTCTATTGTTCGGCGAACACTCCAGCTCCTGGCTATGATAGGGAGATGACCTTCATCGTCGGTACTCAACTTGAGGCATCTAACGCCGTGATTGGGAAAGCCCGGGTGTATCGCCTGCCAGATGCTGCAGTACCAGTAGCTGCTCCAGCACCGGTAGCTGCTCCGGTTGTCATAATGAACGATCCTCCTGAGGAGTCCACAGGAGCGGGGTCTTCTACGTCGAAAAGGCATTGAAATGTTCTAGCCACCAAATTTGGGGCCACAATTCTTGTAGATAGGCCGACGGAGCTTTCTCCCGACCAGGTAAATAAATTGTCAATAGTTTTACCATATAGTGGTTCACAGCCTCTTACTGGTGTTTCCTTTCGTCTACAGGTTGCGGCGAAGAGGAAACCCAAGTCTTTGAAATGAGACCAGGATGTGTACATTGAGAAGGACATCGTCAGTTCTCCTGAAGAGCGTATACCTCCCATTATGGAGTCTCCGGTCGAGGGAGACCAAGAAGGCTTGTGCTTCAAGTTGAAGAGGTTACTGTGCTTTTGGAACGGCAGGCGGACTTGTGTTGGATGCAATGGTATCTCCCAAGTCTCTGACGAAAGGTAGTTGAGATTCTAGGTCGGAGCAGAGTGCTGCGCCGTTGGAGTTGAAGTGGTGTGAAAATATCACCAGTCTGCGCCTGAGATTGGCGTAGGAATGTAGCTGTACCTCTGGATTGAAGGCATGGGCTTTGAAGTCTTTTTAAAGTGCATTGAATGACCGTTCCTTAATGAACGACTCCCTCTTAATTGCCACCGTTACTTGGGGAATTTCAAGGGGTCCTAGGATAGTCTAGGACTTAATCGAATGAACTTTATTTAATGAGGTTCATCGTGCTGAGTCCTAAGTTCATCCCATTAATGTGAGAACTTTGACAGTCGGCCATGTAGCCTGCATTTTGGACCACCCCCGCCCTATATAATGGGGGAGTTTCTTCCGAAGAGTCACGGCTTCTTCTTCTTCTTGTCCGTCAACACTATGCTGGATCCAGACTTAGCTTCGAACGGCGGTTGGCCTTACCTAAGTCAGATTTTGGTTAAGGATTCCTTCATTCAAAGGGGCTATGCCTTCGTAGAAGAACTGTTGATGAGCCTCGAAACGTGCTGGAATGCTTCTCATGAGGAGTTCGAACCTGGGCGATACCTTGGAGGTCTTCGAGGTCTTGACGGCCTAGCTTGTATCCTAAATGGCCAATCCGGAGAGCCACAGGTGCTCTGCCCTGCACATTCTGGGCTTTGAGACCTTCTACGCCTTCTGGGAACCCGGGCCAATTGTTGTTCAGGAAGTTGCTCGCTTCAGCCGAGTAGCTGATGCGCTTTTGGAGGGTTGCGCCCACAAGAAAGTCAGAATACGCTTCAATGGAGATCAATCTTCCAGTATGCATAACAAAAAAAGGGGGACTGCACTTTGACGAAGACTAAACCCCTTGTAGACTCCTCTAGGCTTTGCTGAATCTGTAATCAATTCTTTATAAAAGAATAGGGTTGCTCCTTTATATGTAGCCTTGATGAATCTGTACTAGACCTTTGTAGACATGATAATAAAAGAACTTTCCTCCATATCTTCTATTTTGTCTTTTTAACACCCTTGTCTGCACATTTGTATTATTTGCGCTGTGGTGGAAAAATATTGTCAGCTGTATTATTTCCCCATTTCGTCGCGGCACCTTGGTGTTGGGAGAGATAGCTTGCCACTCCTCGTCAGCATATTGAAGAGTTCCAGTGTATCCTCGTCATTGAAGGAGTATGTCTCCTACGGCTTCTGCGCTTCTAAAGACTTGGGGTTCATGGTTACCGAACCTTTGGAGATATTGACGGTCATGGCTTGCTTGCCTTTTCCATCCTTGGGATTGTTGCTGGACGAACGCCTCCTCTTGTCTTTGAAAGAAGGAAAGTTCAGTCCCAGGAGCTGCACGTCCTGAGCTTTTCTTTGTGCCACATCCGCCTCTGTAATGAAAGGTGTCCACTCTGTGCAAGGAGCACTGTGCCACAATTTTATCGCAGGCAGCATGTTATTGCGGCATGAGTCAATAAGCTTGGGCTCGGGCATACCAGGCGGTAGCCTTAAGGCTGCCTGACGGAAGCGCTCAATGTATGCACGAACATGCTCCTTCTCCCTCTAGACGACCACCATGAGAATTAACATTGTCATGTCCATCCCTCCTTCACAGAATCTATCAATGAATAGATTCTTCAGGTCCTCGAACGATGAAATATAGTCGTCCGGAAGGCTGCAGAACCATTTATAGGATGCCCCTTGCAGAGCTCCTATAAAGATGTTGGTAAGGAGGGCATCGTCCTTCGGCAAGTGCCCGGTCACTGAGTCAAAGTACCTCAAGTATCGTCGGGGAGACTCCTTTCCCTCGTAGGGGTGAGCGTCTGCGGATTGTACTTGGAACGATAAACTACGTTGTCCCACTCGGCAGGATATGGCTACCGAATTCCCATCTTCAGGAGTGCTGCTTGCTTCTCTTTGGCACCGTAGTGAGCATACAGTTCCTTGATGGCCTACTGTATCTCGGTTGACATTGCCGGGCATGTAGTTGATAAAGTAGACGACGATGGTCCCACTTGATGGACGACAGACAGTTTGCTGGATCCATCATTGGCTACTGGACTAGGAGCAGGTGTGGAGGTAGTGGGTACCAAATTCCCCTTGATCTCCAGCATGAGAGAAGATAAAGTCTTCATTGTTGCATTTAACGTATCTAGGCTCGCCTCGAGAGATTCGATGCGTTTCAGCTGGTCAGGCGCTTTGCCATTGTCCGCCTTATCACCCTCGGCCATAAATACGGACCTTGTGTGTGGATGGATGGAAGGGACAGTAGATCCTTCGTTCTCTGGCTCAGATGTCCGAGCCTCTTCGTCCTGAGGACAGACTGGGAGGTTGCGGTCTTCTTCAGACTCATTGCGGTTGCTATCCCCAGTATGGTGGCTAGCTGCGCCTGTAGAGGCATCCGTATCGTATGGCTCCTCCTCAGATTGGAATGCGGCGTTGTCATGCATAGTGGTAGGTTGGCTACCCCCAGTATCTGACGTGGCACCCAACGGAGATTTGGAACATGTGCCTTGGAATACACCTGTGTTGGGTACCATTGTCTTGCTACTCTCGGGCCGCTTCTTGGGCTTGGTAGCTGATACGGGAGGATTCTTGGATGATTTCTTGAGAGTTTTAGAACCCTACGCCGCGTTGCATATGGCGACATGGAGTTCATCTTCTCTCTTGCTTGTCGATCCCCTGTTGAGTCTCTGACGTGCAGTCGACGTAGGTTGAAGTCTTTGAAAAATGGAGCGCCTCCGTGGTGGTAGTACAGTCGCCTGTTGACAACAGCAGTTGATGGTAATCTGGGTACAAGGATACCTTGATTTAAGCATACCCCGTGCCGTCGATTCCTCTTCTGCTTGGGACAGCACCATGTCTTCCGTCGTAGTACCCCCATTGTATGCACAGGGAAGCTGCACGTGGGTACGATCAGAGAGGGTCTTGCGAGGCAGACTCCTATCATGCTTGCAGGAACGCTGTTCATACGAGTCTCTCTCTATAGAATGTACCCCCTGGCTTGCATCATGCATAGGAGTGCCCAAGCGACAGAGGGGATCAACTGGTCGAGGCATCGAAGCACGGGGACCAGTCTTGTATAACTTCCCATCTACAGCGCGTGTGACTATAAACGTGGGCCTTTGGTCGGTCATAGGCGTGGCACGTTTGTTACACAAGGCACTTACTGCCTTGGATTTCTTCCTACTACCCCCAGCGGGTGTATAGTATTCAGAATCCAATGAAGGCTCGCCTGATGGGAAGGCAATTCTGTCGAAGACGGATCTTCTCGTCGTCAATGCTCCCGTTATGAGGGGTAGAACCGGTGCGCGCTTCCTTCGGTGGTGTGCCTTCGTCAGGCCCGCCATAGAGTTACCGTCTTCCTCGCCATACTTTCCTAGGGTGGGAATCGAACGAGGAGATATGGTTGTAGCAGCCAAAATTTTCTTCGGTGCTTCGGCGTTGTGGCGGTTCTGGATCATAGTTCCCTCCGTCGTGCTGCTCGTCGCAGCCGCCTTAGGCCTCCAGAAACGTCGAGCCTTCTTTGATTTTACGAACTGCTTTAAAGGATTTGACTTTTCATTAGAAAGGAGATCTTCAAAAGCTTGCTGGTCGAAGCGTACAACCAACATCTTCTGGGAAGATCCCAGCAAGTTGTCGTCAGATTGCGTCACCACCTTCTCGTTGGAGAAGAAGGTAGTCCCCAGCAAAGTCGCCATTTTGTTCGACATCATAAAAGGTTGAACGAACTTTTTGCTTATTGAACGTAAAAAGACCTGTGTATAGAGAAGGAAGTCATAAACAGGATATTCTAAGTACAAAGGGAAGACCTGTGTACCGAGAAGGAAGTCCTTAAACAAGATATTCTAAGTACAAGGGGAAGACCTATGTACAGAGAATGAAGTCCTTAAATAGGATATTATAGGTACAAGCGGAAGACCTGTGTACAGAAAAGGAAGTCCTAAACAGGATATTCTAAGTACAAGAGGAAGAGTTTCTGGAAAAGTGTGACGATGGAGATCGAGCACCGCGGCGGCTCCTTTACTCCATTGACGATCTGACGACGGGTTGCTCTGACTTTCTGATGCCTTTGATGGAACTCTAGGGTTGTCGATCAAGAGGATGCCTGGAGCTGGAGATTTGGTATTCGGTGGTCTCTCCTCTGTTGAAGGAAAACTCCTTCTATTTATAGGGAAAGAAAGCACATATGCAATGTGCATTAGGGTTTTGAGATATGAAGGAATCTGCCGTCATTATACGGTGCGGGCTTCTGCGGTACTGACACGTGGCAGACATTAAGATTTCCCTCAATCGAGATCTCTGATGGTTATCAAAATAACCGAATGAGGAGACCCGTGGCGTGTGCTCATTTGCTTGTTCAGATGCAGCCGAGTAAATCTTGGTATTTTATCTCAAATTTGGATTCCAATTGATCCTCGTCTAAGATTTAAATCAATTTTGATAAGATATCAATCATGATTAACCCCAATCTTATCTTCGAGAGAGTCAGTTTACTGGGTGGGACCATGCTTTCTGTGCCTCTGGCGAGGTCTGAGTACTGATGCGCTTCTAGGGTGACAAGTATACTGTTCTTCTGGAGACAACAGAGCCTATGTGCTTTCAGGCAACGACTGGACTATGCTTCGAAGATGACGGAGCCTCTGTGCATATGAGCAACGAGAAGGCTGTGTTTCGAGCGACAAAGTCACTGTGCTTTAGGGCGACGAGTAGGCTTGTGATTTAGGTTGATGAGGTTATTATGCTTTTGGAGCGGCAGACGGACTTGTGTCGGATGCAATAGTTTCTTCCAAGTCTCTGACGAAAGGTAGTTGAGCTTCTGAGTCAGAGCAGAGTGTTGCGCCGTTGGAGTTGAGATGGTGTGAAAATATCGCCAGTCTGCACCTGAGGTTGGCGCAGGAATGTGGCTGCTCCTCTGGATTGAAGGCATTGGCTTTGAAGTCTTTTTAAAGAGCACTGAATGACTGCACCTTAATGAATGACTCCCTCTTAATTGCCACCATTACTTGGGGAATTTTAAGGGGTCAAGTCTAGGACTTAGTCAAATGTACTTTATTTAATGAGGTTCATCGTGCTGAGTCCTAGGTTCATTCCATTAATGTGGGAACTTTGACCGTCGGCCATGTGGCCTACGTTCTGGACCACTCTCGCCCTATACAAAGGGGGAGTTTCTTTCGAAGAGTCATATCTTCTTCTTCTTCTTGTCCTTCAACACCATGCTGGATCCAAACTTAGCTTCGAGCGGCAGTCGGCCTTGCTTAAGTCAGATTTTGGTTGAGGATTCCTTCATTCAAAGGGGCTATGCCTTCGTAGAAGAACTGTTGATGAGCCTCAAAACGTGCTGGAATGCTTCTCATGAGGAGTTCGAACCTGGGCCACACCTTGGAGGTCTTCGAGGTCCTAACGGACTAGCTTGTGGATGAATGGCCAACCCAGAGAGCCACAGGTTGTGCTCTACCCTGCCCATTCTGGGCTTTGAGACCTTCTGTGCCTTCTGGAAACCCGGGCCAATTGTTGCTTCAGGAAGTTGCTCGCTTCAGCCGAGTAGCTGATGCAGTTTTGGAGGGTTGTGCCCACGAGAAAGTCAGAATACGCTTCAAAGGAGATCAATCTTCCAATATGCGTACCAAGAAGAAGGGGGACTGCGCTTTGACGAAGACTAAACCCCTTGTAGACTCCTCTAGGCTTTGCTGAATCTGTAATCGATTTTTTTGTAGAAGAATAGGGTTGGTCCTTTATATGTAGCCTTGATGAATCTGTACTAGACCTTTGTAGACATGATAATAAAAGAACTTTCCTCTATATCTTCTGTTTTGTCTTTTAAACACCCTGTCTGCACATTTGTATTATTTGCGCTATGGTGGAGAAATATTGTCAGTTGAGATTTTTCTTGCTTCTACAATGATAAGGGCAAGGGCCTTGTTATGGAAGAATCCACTATCCTTCATACCACCTAGGGGACTGTGAAGGGTTCGACTACAGTGATCCCTGGCCCTGAGACTATTAGCAATCAGGCAGAGTCTACAGATACTGAGATCCCAGCGGTACCCAGGTCGAGGTCTCCTCAGAGGGACTCAAATCCTGGAGCTTCGATAGCCGAAGGTTCAACTAGTGAGGTGACGACTGCTACATCGGGCCAGGGCATCGTACCATCGCCAAGTTCCACCATCCGCCCAGCTCACATAGGAATCTCGACGGCTTCCCCTATGACACCTCAAGCATTAGCCGAAGTGGAGGAATATGTAAAGTTTTTCGTCGAGTCTGTGTACAAGATGTTAAAGAGGGGGTATCTAATGTGCTGGAGGAAGGCCAGAGTTTCACGACAGCCAAGGCAATGACGATCCGCAAATCGACGTGATTCGGTCTCACCAGGGCTATGATCATATGGATGAGATCTTACAGGCATCAATTGTCGAGCTTGATCACCATCTTACTGAGCTTCAGAGCATCCGGCGGAATGATCTCTCCGCCCTAATAGAGACAGAGCAGGATAGGTTGGCGGTTATGGCTGAGTCAGCTTACTTGACCAGCCTGGCCTTCTTGGACCAAGTTTTGCTGAAGCTGAGACCAAGAAGCAGGAACTTACGTCGACCATGGAGGACCGGGCTAGTCTACGAGAGTCTTTGGATGTCCACATGGCAGAGATTGATGCCAGGATCCACTTGCTGCAGGAACAGCGATCTCAACTCCTGGCGAATTCAGAACGAGCGACGACTGAACACATCGCGCTTAAGAATGAGGTGGTGGAGTTCACTCGACATGTGGCTAATTTGTTCCATAAGAAGAAGGGGTTGGACACAAAGCATGCAACTGACATCGCTTCTGAAGACAAGGAAGCGATGTGTTGCGAAGCTGAAATTTGGGTTTTGGCGACTGTTGAATCCACGGCGGAGTCTTTAAAGCGTCGTATTGATGAGCTGTCTACCGACCCTTAGCTTTGTGTCTCTTTATGCTCTTTGTTGCTTTTTGTTTGTTTCTTCTGAAATGTATTCCTTTTTCTCCTTTTTGATGAAAGAAAGAACTTTTGTTTGCTCATTTATCATAAACCTATGATTTTGTGGACTTAACATCTTCGGCGCTCCTGGGTTTTAGGTGCAGATGATAAGTTGAGATGGGATTAGGAATTGGGTTAACCAACATGTTTACTCAGAGGTAATGTGGACATGGTGAACATGGGATTTTTGGTAGAATCTTCTTACTCAAAAGTGATAGGAACATGGTAAGAATAGACTCTGTAGGGATATAAGGAACAACTCAGATGTAACAATGACATGGATGTTCTATGGGTAAAATGTAACAACACAGGGGTTGTTGAATGAGAATATTTACTCATAAATAATATGGATATGGTGAACATCCATTTTAGCGTCATCTTACAGAGGTAAGATTAAGCTCTATGGGGATGTAGGAAAACAACTCGGAGGTGATATGGACTTGGATGTTTTCTACAGGGAAATGATGAGGGAATGTCCTAGAGCAGCTGGGCCCCAAAAAGATATAATGATCAAGGGGGGTGAACTCGGTTGTCGAATTCACAAATTTTTGCTAGGGATGTGGAAGCACATGTCGAAGGGCTTCAAGCGTAGTACTTCTTTAGGAACTTGCCTTTGATTGGCATCATAAATTAGTCTCCATTTGATTTTGCGAGTCGGTAGCACCATTAGAATATACCATCTCTACGATGAAAGGGCCTTCACATTTGGGTTCGAACTTCCTGGTATTTTATGAGTCATCACCATTGGCCTCCTGACTGATAGGACAAGGTCACCTACTTGGGAATTTCTTTGCTTGACTTTCTTATTGAAAGCCTCGGAGATGCGAGCATGATAAAGTTCAATGTGTTGTTGAGCCAAGCGATGTTTTTCATCAAGCACCTCTAACTCTTACAACCCGCGACGTTGATTGTCTTCCTCTGTCAACTGGTTTTTAATGGCCATACGTAGCGAGGGAATCTGGATATTGAAAGGAAGCACAGGCCCGCTCCCATACACTAGGGAAAATGGTGTGTTATCCGTCGAAGTCCGGACCGTTGTGCCGTAGGCCCAGAAGCACTCGCCTAACTTCTCGTCCCAATCGCGCTTGTTAAAGTACACGACTTTGTTAAGAATGTTGGTGATTGTTTTATTGAAAGCTTCAGCCAACCCATTCGCTGCGGATTGTAAGCAGTCGATGCTATGTTTTGATTACGATTCTTATCACAGAACCTGCTAAATGTATGGATGATGAATTATGGACCATTGTCGTGGATGATCCTCTAGGATATCCCAAAATGGTAGAGGACGTGATGCTTGATAAAGCTGATCACCCTTGAGCTTTTTACCTCTGGCAGAGGTACGGCTTTAGCCCATTTAGAGAAGTAGCCGGTGATGGCCAAGATGAAACGATGCCCTCTGGATGATGGCGGGGTAATTGGCCCCACTATGTCTATACCCCAGGCTTTAAATGGTCAAGAGGCGATCGTAGGATGTAAGAACTCTAAGGGTCAATGGATGAAGTCAGCGTGCAGCTGACATGCTTGGTATTTCTTGGCATACTCGACAGCATATGCCATCATGGTAGGCCAGTAATAACCCATGCGTCGGAGTCTGTCCTGTAGCTTAGGGCCGGGTTGATGAGCTCCACATGCACCATCGTGGGCTTCCCAAAGAGCTTTGATTGCCTCATTGTATGACAAATATCGAAGGTGTCACCCTCGGATTTCGTTATACGTATTTTGGGTATACGTGTACGTATCTCGGACCCATATTTAGACTTGTCTGGCTGGCCAGCCTTGGATTTTTGTGTAATGACCCGCTCCGCCCTAGCGGAACGCCGATTCAAACGGCAAGTGCAACGACTCAAACGAGCCGTCGACCCGAAGAGTTGGCATCGACCTGATGAAGAATCGATGCAAGACTTACATTGGCCCGTCAAAGATGAATCCAGACTTAGACTTTCAAAGGCGCGCTCGGAGTATCGCTCGGCCGATGCGAACATCGCTAAGGTGGGTGGCTCCGATGAACCCGTCTTTGCTTAGCCTAGACACATAACAATACGGACACTATTGCTAGAATCGCTAGGCGATAACACCGCGCATGCTAATAAAGGACTCAACGCACCTAGCTAAGGGAATAAATCCCATCTTATATGCTTGTATAGAATATGGAAAAGAACATGGAAAATGTGAACTCTCACACCGCGCTCCACGCTCGTGCTACGACACAAGCTTACGTTCAAGTCCCTTATACGTTCAACAATGAAACAATGAATGGTTTACAACAATGAAACGGAAGACTATCGACATAGTCGCTCCGAGTAGAGTATAGCAACATTGAAAGGCTACGGGACCGATGGGTCGCCAAGGCGACTCTCGCACAGGGAGTTGCATAATGTATGAATGAAAGAATGAATGAATAAGTTAATGAATGAATCAACGAATGAATGATGAATATGTGAATGAATCAATGAACGAACGAACAAGGGAAAGAAGGAAAGAAAGGAAAGAATAAATTAAAGATAAGAAAGGAAAGAATGGTTAGCGACAGGTGTGACGGGCACGTGCAACGGGGCTCGCTACCCGCGCTGCACGGACGCCACCAGTGTATAACAATGTACTGATAACCCCACAGTCTGCTTGCAGGAAGCAGGAAACGTCGGCGGGTGCGGAGCTTTCCTCGAACGTGCTAAGGCGCGGAGCTATCTCTGGGGCCTTGGAGCGTTGCAAGGAGCTGGAGCACCATATACAGGACATAATGTATCGGAACATCGCCATGAATCATTCCATGTTGTAAGCCACTTGGCACGCCTTTTATGTTTCAGAGAGAGAGAGAGAGCTTGAGCGATTTGTAATATCGGCCTAGCGCCGCTTGTAAACTTCTTGAAAATCAATAAAGTGTTTGAATTCGCTTCAACTTGTGTTCATTTACTTTTTGCTGCAAATGGGGACACTCTGTGCGACTCTGTGGCCTAGCTCAAATCGGCCGTTTCTGGACTTAGCCTTGCACGGGCGCAACCTAGGCCCATGCGGCATCACGCCTTAGCGAGGACGATCGCTCCTGCGGGAGTGGGGCGTGACAGATTGGTATCAGAGCACGACTTTACGTCCTTGGACTTCATTTCGATTTTCTCAGTTTTGAAAGCTCGGTTGGAAAACAAAAGAAGTGTACGCTCTCTCTTGTTGTGCCTTGGGATGTTCCATACAATAAGTCTAATATTTTCAAAAGCTCGTACATGTACTCGGTTGAACGGGATCGATAGGCGATGGCCTTTGTGCCGAACCACAACGTACTTGAGATGGAAGGAACCGATGCTATGAGTTAGCAGAATGCAAGACGTGCTTGAATAACCTTACGCTGACAATAGTGAACGAATACACGAGACCGAAGTATAGTTCGAACGGGATGGTTATGCACGCAGCCTTTTGGCTAAGTTGTGCCGAGTGTCGCGCACCTACACTTTATGGTGCAAACGAGTTGCAAGCGAGATCGACTATCGCTCGAACGAGAATAAGGGAGACTTAGAACGTGTGTTGATAGAGACGCTACTTGACCGGTGCTAAAGCGAACACAGGGAAATGGTTCTTAGATTTTGAAGAATGAGCGAACGCGCAATTGGACATGTCGATCGGGAGTCGAATAACCTTTCGAGGATTAGTATGAACGACTTAGTACGTCGATGCGACGTGAGCGATTACGCTAGAGATTCGTCGAACGAATCTGAAGGATGTCTTAGCACATGACGCGAACATGATTGAGGACTAGATCGTATGGCTTGAATCCGAGTGGTGTATGTGATAGGTTCGAAGAAGAATAAGAATGAGTGTCGACGACTAGTCGAGTGGCTCGAACCCTGAGTAGTGTATGGACGTCATAGAAATTGTTCGAGTGAGACTAAAGGATTTACGGATCGTACGAGTATGTCGGCAAGCGATGCGATCGCGCAAAGCCTTAGAACGTGTCACGCTTAGTTGGTCCTGACTTCAAAGCCCCGAACGAGATGTCGCTGGACAACTTGTCATTGGGCAACGCGAGTTAGAAAATGATTCGGGACGATGAATAAAAGTGAATGTCGTGATCGAGGAAACTTAAAGGATCGCACGTACGATTTCGGATTGATTCAAATGAAATGTGACTTGAGTTTTGAACAATGATCTTGAAACGAGCTTGAGGAATAGCGATCGAACTTGATCTTGAATATCGAGGAAATTGTGGAATATCCAACTCGGACAACAGCATCAACGCACGACTCGAAATCGGTTGCAAAGGAAGATCGTCAGGTTACGCATATCGTCGATGGTATTGAGGCATATCAAAGATCGATATGCAATAACTCGGGGGTACTCTGACTCGGTGAATGACGATCGTGCAAATGTCATTGTCCCGTTGGATGTTATACTTGGGATGTTAAAAATGTGTCGAGGAAAAGATAGATTTAGCTCGAGGATTTTCTAGTTGAACGTATGACGGTTAGACTATCGAATTGATTTGGCTTGGATGAAAATATGAATGCTTGGATTTGCTTCGTTGACAACCATAACGTTGACGTTCTTGTCTTATGCGAGCGCAACTCCAGCCTCGCACATGCGTCGCGTCGGATTAGGACGATCACTCCGCGTGAGCGCTGATATGGTGATTCATACAGCAGGAGTGATTGAACTTGGATGGCGTGGCAATTTGATTGCTTCGACTTGTGGTTTGACGCGAAGGTAGACTCGAGAATGAATTTGTGTGCTTGAAGAATTGAACTTGAGGATTGAGTAGGTCCAATCCGCGTATCGAGAATGGGTTAGTCTAAAACTCAAACAAGAGTTACGCCCCGATGAGAATGATTATTCCGCGGGAGCGTTGCATGGTGATTCATGAACCGCCGTGGATAATCGGACTCGCGTGAGATTGGGGCGCAATGTATTGTCGAGTTGGATGACCTCGTGATCGAATACACGAATTGGTTAGAACTGGTGATTGCACGGAATTGAATATGTGCAACGTAAGTCTTGATGCGAATTAGGTGATCATGCTCGATGTTTAGAAAGTTGAGTGAAACGAACTTGGGTAGAAACTCCCGTACAAGCGGACAAATGGTCTGACCATAGGATTTGGAGCGAGCGTCGTGCAACGACCTTGCGCGACGAGCCACGGACCTGACGTGTAACTATGACCTCGTGAGCTGACCTAGCGGATAGGCGGACGACCCTATGCCGAGTGATTGAACCTGTGAGATGGCGTTTACAGTATCGTCTGGACGGACGATAGACTTTGGGAAATAAGACTTAGAGTAGGACGGAGAACTGGGAGTGTGCGTGAACAACGATGAGATTGGCCCCAAACGAAGGGAATGATAGGGATGGATAATGCGCAAGTAAAAGTTGGGATAACGAATTGAATCGTTGATAGGAAGAAATACTTGATGATGGGGCAATACTTGGTTTTGAATCGGACGAAAATTACTTAGGCTTGGTCGACCCCGCTAAGAAGAAATCGTAATGATTTCGTTGACAAGAGCGCTTGAGAAGCGAATCGAATCATCTCGAGGACCGAGATAAACGATATATGATACACACATGAGTTCGGTTTTAAATCGAAGTTAGCAAAGTGATCGGCAAATCAAAAATATCACGAGTAGCTTGTCCGACTTCGCTAGTCGCTAAGCTTGGTTGAAATGTACGTATTCGAGGGACGCCTTGGATACGTGCACGATCCAAACTCAGCGATATGATAAACTCGAATGCAGCTGCAAGTGGGTGTTGCGATGCGCATAAACGAAAGTGAGTTTGCCTCAGCCTACGACACTCGCATTTGACGAATTTCAACGCACCTCGTGCGACTGTTTCAGTCCCATGATACGTCAAAATAGCAACCGAGTCGAAGAAACGCTTGAATTGAATAAGTGCCATCAACTCTAAAATGAATGAAAAGTTATTCAAATAAAAATCGATCACACGTATGCGACGCAAAACTTGGAAAGGTATCGAGTATAGTTCGATGCCATCGAACGATAGAGCCGTTCGATAGAATCGTCTATGAAAACACGATGACACGAGTTAAGAAATGGTAGGATGACCTGCACTCAGGAAGTCTCGAGGACGAGACTTGTTTTGAGTGGTGTATTATGTAATGACCCGCTCCGCCCTAGCGTAACGCCGATTCAAACGGCAAGTGCAACGACTCAAACGAGCCATCGACCCAAAGAGTTGGCATCGACCTGATGAAGAATCGATGCAAGACTTACATTGGCCCGTCAAAGATGAATCCAGACTTAGACTTTCAAAGGCGCGCTCGGAGTATCGCTCGGCCGATGCGAACATCGCTAAGGTGGGTGGCTCCGATGAACCCGTCTTTGCTTAGCCTAGACACATAACAATACGGACACTATTGCTAGAATCGCTAGGCGATAACACCGCGCATGCTAATAAAGGACTCAACGCACCTAGCTAAGGGAATAAATCCCATCTTATATGCTTGTATAGAATATGGAAAAGAACATGAAAAATGTGAACTCTCACACCGCGCTCCACGCTCGTGCTACGGCACAAGCTTACGTTCAAGTCCCTTATGCGTTCAACAATGAAACAATGAATGGTTTACAACAATGAAACGGAAGACTATCGACATAGTCGCTCCGAGTAGAGTATAGCAACATTGAAAGGCTACGGGACCGATGGGTCGCCAAGGCGACTCTCGCACAGGGAGTTGCATAACGTATGAATGAAAGAATGAATGAATAAGTGAATGAATGAATCAACGAATGAATGAATGAATATGTGAATGAATCAATGAACGAACGAACAAGTGAAAGAAGGAAAGAAAGGAAAGAATAAATGAAAGATAAGAAAGGAAAGAATGGTTAGCGACAGGTGTGACGGGCACGTGCAACGGGGCTCGCTACTCGCGCTGCACGGACGCCAACCTGGTCGATAACGCATTATGGCTAAGGGTTAGCCTATGGCTCAAAGACAGCCGTTAAGTTAAAATGACAATAAAATACGAAATGGTCGTGGACGGCTCGTGCACGAGTGAAAAGGGATTCCAATGGCAACGAACGACGATTTCGTGGCCGGCCTAGGCGGAATCATGGCCTACGGGCGGACAGGTGTGCGGGCTTGGGCACATAACCAAACGTAGGGCCGGTTATTCAATAGTCTATCAAGGTGTACCAGCCATCACGCTTGATAGATGAGAATGCCACAGGAGAAATGTCCAAAATGGCTGACATGCCAGCGACCGGTGCATATAGATTTAGATGGGCTTTGCTGGTGGCAATCCACGTGCAAGTCCTTGCATTGAAATCAAAGTAGTCTAAAGTTAACTGAATGCAGCACCTTATGAATTGGCTTGAAATGTAACGCACCAAATGATAAGGAGTACTTCATGCAAATGAATTTAAAAACATGCCTACGACGTGTTAGAATCTAAGGCAGAAACACGCCCTTGAACACTGAATGTTACACGAACTACATTAAGTTGTTTCATATGAATTGTTGACTAATTTGGTTTACTTTGGACAGGGAAGGCCGGACGGTAAGTATGGGTAAGTTATGCATGTATTTCCATGCGACACTTATATTCGACAACACGAGATAGGCTATGAAATATGCCATGAAACTAATCCTAAGGCAAGATTAGAAAGACAATGAATGATAGACGATGCACAAAAGTAAATAGAACGTGTTTGGTAATGATAGCATTGTGGACGAGCTAGCCTCCCCACCAGTGCATAACAATGTACTGATAACCCTACAGTCTGCTTGCAGGAAGCAGGAAACGTCGGCGGGTGCGGAGCTTTCCTCGAACGTGCTAAGGCGCGGAGCTATCTCTGGGGCCTTGGAGCATTGCAAGGAGCTGGAGCACCATATACAGGACATAATGTATCGGAACATCGTCATGAATCATTCCATGTTGTAAGCCACTTGGCACGCCTTTTATGTTTCAGAGAGAGAGAGAGAGCTTGAGCGATTTGTAATATCGGCCTAGCGCCGCTTGTAAACTTCTTGAAAATCAATAAAGTGTTTGAATTCGCTTCAACATGTGTTCATTTACTTTCCGCTGCAAATGGGGACACTCTGTGCGACTTTGTGGCCTAGCTCAAATCGGCCATTTCTGGACTTAGCCTTGCACGGGCGCAACCTAGGCCCGTGCGACATCACGCCTTAGCGAGGACGATCGCTCCTGCGGGAGCGGGGCATGACATTTTGTATTGGCATGGGTTAGTTGGCATTTCATGGCTCGTATGGTCTATTCTGGCTTGGGCATGCATCGGGTTCGGTTGGGTTCGGTTGGTTTGGCTTGGTTTGGGTTAGTATGCAAACCCCTACCTACCACCATCCCTCATTTATTAACCCAACAACCCTTCTCTCTCCTCATTCATTTCTCATTACTACTCTTCTTCTTCTTCATTTCTCCACCGACCACCCCAGTAGGCAAGTGCAACTTGCTTTCACTTGAGAACCCATTTTGATGGTTCCAATGGCTTCTTAGCATGATTCTTAACTACTTTAGAACTTGAAGATTTCCATTTTGGTGCATGATTTTCGTAGATCTAGATTTTTAGTATTTTTGATCCTCATGGTTTTGATCTTCTAAACTTGGCTGTTTTCGAAAATGGAGAGTTCCATGTGGTGGACGTTTCAGTTTTATGCAAGTTTAGCTTTTGAATGGCTGGACTTCATCGAGTCTTGGCCGTGATGGGGTTTCTTGAGTTTTTGAGTCCCATGGCTGCTTGTCTCGGCCTTGGGGGAGAAGACGAGCCCTTTATGCACACGTTCATACGTGTTCGCGTAGTGACTTTCCTTTACGCCCACGTTTTATGTGCCAGCGTAGCATTTTTCTCCTTTTACATGTTTTCACGTGCCTGCGTAGTGTTTCCCATTTTACGCACACGCATTGCGTGCCAGCATAACCCGTTCTACTCCGAGCTCGTTCGAGCTCTATGCAGGGGCTACTCCCGCTCGCGTGGAGTCTCGCGTGCGTAGAGTCTCGCTCAGACGCTCGCGTGCGTAGAGTCCCGCTCGAGTGCTTGTTCGCGTAGAGGGCTGCTCGCGTAGGGTGATTGCTCGCGTAGAGGGGTCCTTCCTCGGTCTTGCTCGCGTAAAGCCATTTTTACGTTCGGGGCCCCTAGCCTAGCATAGTTTCTCTCGCGTAGAGGCTTTGAGCCCCTATGTGCACCCGTTTGCTTTATTGTTCTTGCACCTCTTGTCATGAGCTCGATAACCATGAATTGATTGATGTGACTGGACCAATAATTGAATATGGCATGGTATGACAAGTAACTGACATGACATGACAAGACATGACTAGTAAGCATGATAGGAACTATTGAATGCTGTTGCGACGGCTAGCATGACATGACAAGAATGAATGACCTGAACACCGTGGATGATTGTGTTTGTACAAATGAACCAGTACTGTCTTGCATCATGTCTAGGGCAAGGATCCCTGAGTACCACGGTCTGGGGTACCTACTTAAACTGACTAAGGCTAATAACTAGAATAATCTAGTAGTCATTAAGATATTTTCCAGCTACAGGCAATCCCGTTATCTGGGCGCCCCATCATGGGATTTGTAGCCTGCCATCGAGTAGGGCACATTTCCAGCACACTGTCATGTGTTGTACCCTTCAAGCTACTTAAGGGTACATGCATTTCCTGGACGATGTACCCACATGAACTCAACCCCTAATTGCGTCCAGATAACCTGGATGGTCTGCAGGGCTTGTGGCTGTTGGAACAATCTCATTGCATCTTGTTAGTAACTAGGCATGTGATAACCCTAGTTAGTTAAAGTATCAAGCCGTACTTATTGCTTGGCCGTGAATGATGGATGGAGTCTAACCAGTACAAGTCTTGTCTTGTTCCAGTAACTGGCTACTTTGGGACATGATTGCTCATACTTACCCTATCAATAACTAATCAGAATGATTCCTTATCCACATGACATCTATTGCTCTATTTAGATTTCATGTCTTATTATTATCTTTCTTACTTTATGTTTCTGATATGCTGGTTTTAGTTCTTAAGTGAAACCTCCTTTGTGGCACTTGCTCTTTCTGGGATCTGACCCAGCTGGTTTTGTATGGTCAGATACCGGAGCAGCTCCAGAGGATCTCACTACTTTTCAGCCAAATGGTGATCACCAAGCGTAACCCTGGCAACGAGTGGGTTTTATTTTTGCTCTCCCACTCCATTGTAAAATTATTCTTTGAGGCGTTTAGCCGACGAGCATGTGTTAGCTCGATTGTATTTTACTTGCTGTCTGCCTACGGGCTGTAACATGGCTGACAAATCCTAGGGTTGATCATGTATGACTGAAACTCTTGCTAGTCTTTACATTTTGTATGACTAGCTTCATGATCATCCAAATATGTAATGTATGGGACGCCTTACTATTGTATATTTGGTGCTCTGACATCTTGTAATTGCTATTATTTGCTTGAGATTGAGATAATAGGCTTGTTCATGATCACAAGAGACTGATGGCTTGTAATTAAACCCTCATGTATCTAGACAGCCGTGACCGTATAGCGAGGTAGGTTGCACTTAAATATACGTAGCTGGATGTGTCCGCCCCCGCTCTCCAGTATTCTGGTTCTGGGGCATGACAGAAGGAGAAGTCCATCATATGAACGACGGTACATCATTTTGGTAGCTATATCATAGTATAACCTAAGAGAGCGCCTTTTAACAGATACGGCCTCCTTCGGGTCATCTGAGAGGATTCCATAGGTTACGAACTCTGTGAACAGAAATTGCCAGTCCCTGACGTTAACACCGGCGTCTGCTGGCATGGCATGGTTTAGACACATGCATAAGCTGTTCTTAGGGCACACCAATTCCCGGTCGATCACCGTAACAAAGTGTTGAGTCCCAAGAGGTACTGCCAAAGGAGGCAGCAAGGCCAGCTAGTGCGTCGACCTCTAGATTTTGTAGCCAAGGTACATGTTTTATAAAGAACGTAGTAAAGGTGGAGATGATGTCCAAGGCTGCCTTGTGATAGGGAATGGGATCCTCATGACGGACCTCGTACTGCTCTCGAACCTGGTTGACGATAAGCTTTGAATCACCATAGGACTCGAGGTGTTCAAGCCCCAACTGTCTTGCTAGCTGGAGCCCGATGATAGGAGTGTTGTACTCTGCCACATTGTTAGAGCATGGCTCTGTGAGGGAATAGGCACGTTGGATGACTAAGTTGTATAGAGAAACCAAGACTACCCCTACTCCTACGATAATCTGACCCTTGGGGACTGTGCTTGAAGCGTCGTCGAGGAACATCTGCCAGACGGAATTCTTTTGGGCAACATTGGATTCCAGCACTTCATCCGGAATATCCTCACAGAGTTTGGATGATTCTGATATTGGGTGTGCAGCTAAGAAGTCAGGTAGCACTTGTCCCTTGACAGCTTTCTGTGGAACAAATACCATATTGTATGGTGATAGTAGTATCGTCTGTGTAGCTAATCAGGAATTTAGCACTTCTGGCTTTGTCATGAGGACCTTGAGTGGGTTGACTTGGGAGATGACATGTATTGTCCGACCCAAGACGTAGTGATAAGTCTTTTGTATCGCAAATACCAAAGCTAGGCACTTTTTCTCGACAGGGTTGTACCGGTGTTCGGCCTCGATCATTATCCTGCTTAGGTAGTAGATAGCTTGTTCATATCCTGCATCATTGTTCTGAGCCAGTAAGGCGCTAAGAGAATGATACATTGCATGGACGTAAAGTAGGATGGGTTTGCCCATGGCCGACGCTACTAGAACTGGGGGATTTATGAGATAAGCCTTGATGTCATCGAACGCCTTCTGACCTTCATCAGTCCAGACTAGGAAAAACCCTCTTCATAAGCTTGGTGAAGGGTTGGCATCGTCAAAAAAGATTTGCTATAAATCTTCTGATGCATCCAAGATGTCCTTGTAAGCCTCGAAGTTCTCTCAAGTTCTTCGGAGGATGCATGTCAAAGATAGCCTTGGTTTTGTCTGGGTCGATGTGGATACCCTTTGCGGTGTTGATGAAATCCAAGAATTTGCCGCTAGAAACTTCGAGGAAGGATTTAGTTGGGTTCATTTTGAGCTGATGTGCCCACATGAGGTCAAAGACTGTTCTTAGATCCTTCAAGTGATCGCCTCCCCGACAACTTTTGACAGTGATGTCATCAACATAACATTCGACCGTCTTGTGGAGATGTTTACGAAAATGGTGCTCATAGCTCGCTAATATGTTTCACCCGCATTCTTCAAGCCAGAGGACATTAGTGTGTAACAGTAAACCCCCTTTGGAGTTCTGAATGACGTGTGCTTTTTGTTGTTCGAGAACATCTTGATCTGATTGTAGCTTAAATGACTATCCATGAAGGACATGCGTTCAAAGCCACGTATGTTGTCGATCATCACATTGGTGATCGAAAGGGAAAACTCATCTTTCGGGAAGGTGGAATTAAGGTCCCTGAAGTCGATAGAGACTCGGACCTTCTCATTCTTTTTTGTAATGGGAACGATGTTGGTCACCCAATCCGGAGGTTGCTTCATGCGAATAAACACACTATCTATGAGTTTCTCCATTTCTTTCTTAATTACATCCATGATGTTAGGACAAAAGTGTTGTTGTTGCTGCTTAACAGGCTTAGCATCAGGTAAGATGTTAAGTCGGCACATTGCGACAGAGGGGTCCAACCCTGGCATGTCTTCACAACTCCAAGCAAAGACGTCGATGTATTCCTTGATAAGTTGTACCGAAGACTCTCGATCTTCTCCTGACAGGCTTTTGCTGATGAAGATGGGTTTGGGCGACGATTCATCGCCCAAGTCGGCTTGTACGACTTCATCTTCGGTGGGAGGCTCTTGTTGTTCAAAGCGAGATTCCTATTGAGATCCTCGGCGTTGAGCCTAGGGTTCTTCTTTGAAGAATTCCAACGTTTGATCATCATCTTCTTCGGGAGGATGTACAGATGTCATATTGACTGACAACACTTTCCTGAAGACTGGGGTAATGCTGTTGTCAGAGTCCCAAGTAGAAGCTTCAGATGAGTGTGAATGTACTATAACCTTCATCTCTGAGATTTATGGTGTTGTTGTCGGCGTTATGTAACCTACCCCCCGTCGAGTGCGGTGATAATAGGCTTGAGGCTTTCCCTTTAGAACTGAAAGTCGTAGGAGAAGACGTCAACCTTTTCCGTAGTTCAAGCCAATGTCGCTCTTCAAGTCATAACCCATCTTCTAAATGAGATACTTTGATTGGTTAGTATAACGGTATATTTGTAATCTACCGTTATCCGGCTCTGGTTCGACTAGAGAGAGGTCTTGATGACGTTCAACCTTGCCGAAGATGATGGGTTTTTCATTCTTATTCCATGGTGGAACTATATAACAGACCCCTCTGTATGGGACTACCCGATTTACATGATTGACAGTCGTTACTTTTGTTTGTAACGAACCTAAGGCATTATCTAAGGTATACATCACATTCTAATATGGAAGATTAGAGTAGTTCAAAGACAGCCTTTAATTGATGAAATACGGGATCTTGTACCAAGAAATTACATCATCCAAAGAAGGTGCATCTACAGTAGCAGATATATATTCTCCCAACTCTTCATCTGTCAGAACCGGAAGAGTCGTTGGAGGAGGTGCAGAGGCCTTCTGTCGTATCTTGGCTACCAATGTAGCCGACGTCTTGGCATGAGGGGTTTTCGAAGACCTTCTCGGGAGTCTGACCTGAATTTGTTCATGATCCTGACCTGGAAGTTTGACTACCAAAGAAGTCGGAGCCTTCCCATGCAGCTTGGCCATAAGAGGAACGGACGCTTGGGAAGGTTTTCCCTTAAGCCGTACCATTAAGGGCGCTTCAGCCACCATCTCTACTTCTGCTTCAGCTTCGGCCTTATCGTCAGCATCGTTGGCCTCATCATCAAAGTGGACTGACTTGTAGGGTGGAGGGTACAACCATGTACTCATGTGTACGTATTTCATGTAATGGTGAAGGGTACAACCTTGTACTCATGTATCCACGGGCGTCCCAGCAAGACGTTTGTAGAAGATGGGGGCATTGATGACATAGCAAGTCACCCCTATCTGGAGGTTGCCAATGTGATACTTCAGATGAACCTTGCCCAACAGTTCACTTTTTCTGACGTTGAAGCCGATGATGGTAGTGATGGATGCGGTCAACCGATGCACCGGTATCCACAAGGCTTGGAGCAGAGTCCGAGGGATGATGCTGAGGGAAGACCCTGTATCGATTTGTATTCGATCAACCTTGATGGCACCAATGTACCCTGTGTAGTACAAGGGCCTGTTGTACCTGTTATTCTTGAGCAACATGTCCTGTTGAGTGAATATGATGTTGGGGATGACTTTCCCCATACTATGGCAGTACGAACATGCGGTTGGATCTTCCTCAGGTTGTTGGATTTGACTGATAAAAGACTAGACATCCTTCAGCGCTTCACATAGAGCATTCTGAGTATCTTTGGTTAGTCGAAGAAGCTCGAACAGTGATAGCCGGGCTGGAGTATTAGCAAGCAGCGCCAATATGTCGAAGTTGTGGGGTTTAGTCAACCCCGAAGCATCTTCTTTTCTCAGAGGCTTATCGAAACGAGCCTTCTTTTGCTTCTATTTGTCCGCCGCTAGAGGTTGGGATAGACCCTCCCCTCTGTTAGTGGTAGTAATGATGGGAGGTGCCTCCTCAATCGAAACCTCTTCATATTGAGTGTTCTGTTGTGACCGTGTCACCACTGGAAAGGCTTCCTCCGGAGCGGCCGTGACCATTTGGTAAGAATTGGTCTTCTTTTTTTTGCTTACGGTGGTAGGGCATACCACCGGTTGAGTCAGCTCCGAAGCTAGATCTGGGTGAACCCACATAATATCGTCCCGGGAGGTAGTAAATGGCACCAGCCCACTCACGTTGTCACGAGTCGATGGAAGGTTGGTTACTTCCATTGTCGCTTTTGGGATGGGATGACGCTATCTTGGGCCTCAGTTAGCGGCATGGTGCCAAACTGAAGGGACACCAAGTTTGCGAAGACTGTCTTGTCCTCATAGTTGAGGGAGAGGACATTCGTATTCATCATGTGTTGGATGTAGTTCTCCAAGATGTAACAATTTCGAGTTGGGTGTCCGACAAAACGATGGTAGTGACAATACTTCGGATCGCCCACCCTATTGACTTCATCGGGGCGCTTAGGGTCAACCATCTTGATTTTGTATCAAAATCTCAAAAAGCTACAGAGTGACTTCATCATTGAAGGAGTAGATCTCCTTATGTCGCGGTGTGGTTGGTGGCTTCCGAGCAGGAGCTACCACACTCTTGGAAGTGTTGACCGTCAAGGCCTGTTTCTCCTTTGTCTTACACCCGCTATTGTTGCTGTTGAAGGGGCGTTTCCCTTTGTTGTCAAACGACGGAAAGTTGAGTCCCAAGAGACGAGCATCTTTGGCCTTCAGTTCCGCACTCTCAGCACTGATGATGAGTGCGGTCCAGTCCTTATACTGGGTAGAATCGACCTAGATTTTGATTGCTGGCATCATGTTCTTCCGATAAGAGTCCATCAATACCGGCTGAGGGATACCGGGAGGTAGCCTCAGACATGCTTGACGGAAGCGTTCGATAAAAGTCCGAACCGACTCCTTATCCTTTTGGATGATTTCTCTAAGGGAGAACATGGTCATGTCTATTCCGCCGTCATAAAACCGAAAGAGGAAAGGTACTTTAGATCCCCAAAAGAGGATATGTAGTGATCAGGGAGGCTACAAAACCATTTGTACGCCACCCCCTTCAACGCCCCGATGAATAGACTCGTCAACAAGGCATCATCCTTCGGCAAGTGCCCCGTCATGGAGGAGAAATATGTCAGATATCGGCAGGGTGACTCCTTCCCATCGAATGGTGCCAATGTTTATGGTTTATACTTAGGGGGATAAAGTACGTTATTCTACTTATGAGGATAGGGTTGCCGGATCTCGAGCTTCTAACTTTCTACCTGCTTGTCCTTTGCCTCTATGCGAGTGTGTCTATCCCCCATGAGGTCAAATAGTTCCTTGGTTGAGGCAGAGGCTGGAGGTCAAAGCAGGGTATGTTGGTTGGCCCCCGAGTGAGCTGACACCCCCGGTAGAATATGCAAGTCAGTCCCCGATGGCACCCGCTGTGAGGGCACAATTGATTCTCCATTGGCACCCGGGTCCGGACTTGCAAAAGTTGGAGCTCTGGCAGGAGGTTGAGTAGTCAAGGCATCCGGATCTTAAACACCAGCTGCGTTAAGGACTGCATGGAGGTAGAGAGAGTCTTAAGTCCCGACTCCAAGGTGTCCATGCGACGTACGAGATCCGGAGCAAGAGCATCTCCTTCTTCTTCATCACCACACATGTCATGTAAACATGCATGACATAGGTTGAAGTAGATGGAACGGTCGACCTTTCACATTCGACCTCGCTTTCTAGAGGGAAGGTCAGCATCTAATCTTCCTCTTCTGAATCCCCGAATGGCAACCCCCCAGCCGCATCGGTGTCAACTCCTTGACAGATACCCTCCTCATTGATTGAGGGGTTATTGTAGATAATCGGGATCTGGCCACCCCCAGCTTGTACTGTTGATACGACCTTCACTTTTGACCAGGTACTCTGAAATACCCCGATAGTAGGCACTATTGCTTTCTTCCCTTTTGATTAGTTTTTTGATGAACTAGCCCTGGCCGGAGGGTTATTGGTGTTCCTCCCGGGAGCAGGAGAATTGGATATGATATGGCATGAAGCAACTAAGAGTTCCTCCTCCTCGTCAGTTGGCACCCTCTTTCCGAGACGATATCGAAAAGGTACAACAGATTATAGTTGTTGGAACACAGACTGCCTTGGTGGTGGGGCCATTGTCTTGCAACAACAACAGTTGATGGTGACCGTAGCACAAGTATGCCCCGTAAGGGGTGAATTGTGCATGGTGGTCATCTCTCTCGATCTTCGTCTGTGAGTTATCACATTACATAAATCGTGTTAGAAGAGTTTCTCATTTGCACTCTTTTCAGGCGCATGGCAAAGCCAAGCGTCAGGTTGGTCATGTGAGTGATGTGTCCCCTGATCCAGTTCATGCGCATGAAATGCACCCAGATCATTTATGGGAGAGAAGCACGTATTGCAAGTCAAACCCAGTTCATACGCACAGCCCATATGGGCGCATGGGTTCAACACCGCAATATTTGCCCCTGACTTGGTTCACGCACATGAAATGCACCCAAGTGGAAAGAGGTCTTATTGTGAGTCGAACCCACTTTATGTGCACAACCCATATGGGCGTATGGGTTGGACACCACAAGATTTGCCTTCTGACTTGTTTTACGCGAATGGGATGCACCCAAGTGGGACGGGGACATTAAAAGTTGACTCATTTTGGGTGCCAAAGCATTGAGTCAACTCTGTACAGCTTACCATCAGATGTGCGCATGACTTTTAGCGTACATTTCTGGTTTGCTGTTGGCATAGCACGTTGAGGGCGCATGGCCTGTGCCACCTTGGACTTCTTTGTACTAGCTCGCGAAGGCGCATAACACTCAGAATCCAACTTTCCATCGTCTTTACAGTGAGTGATTCTGTCAAAGACAGAGATCCTTCCCTATACAGTAGAGTCCATGCGCAGGAGATCGACTGAGCCCTTGTTTAGTCTGTACATCTTCTTCGACTGGGAAGAATCAGGTTTGGAACTGCAGTCAGCGATGCGCTTCCCTGGCAGACGCGCCGCTCCAGAAGCAACATCTTGTTTGCTAAGGATGTCAGCAGGAAGGGATGGCTGCGCCGGTACAGCTACTTCGGTTGTGGTGCTCGGTGCATCGCCTTTGGGCACCCAGACTTGGCGAGTCTTCTTTGGCTTTGGCAGCCGCTTCGAACGACTCGTGCTGCCTTAAGAGATGAACTCCTCGTACGATTGCTAATCGAAGTGTACCACCAGTATCTTCTAGCATGAGTCGAGCTTGCTGTCATCAGATAGCGATACAACCTTCTCATTGGAGGAGAAAGTGGTCCCCAGTAAAGTCTCCAGCTTGTTCGTCATTAAAAAATATTTAAATAAACTTTTATAAATGATCAAACGAAACAGAGTATAATATTGGATTTCGATAGAATACTTGACATATACTTTTGTTTTCTGGGAACCTTGGCGATGGAGAGTTGATTCTTTACTCCATTAATGATCTGACAATGATCTCGGGCTCTCTAAATGTCTGGATGAACTCTGGGAGAAATCCAAGAGTTGAAGTTGTTGAAGAGCTTGAAGAATTCGATGATGTGAAGAGGTGAAGCCACTGAATGAAGGAATGATCCTTCTATTTTTAGCTAATGGAATGATCCGTTCATACGCGTATATACGATGCGTGCATGGAGATTTTGCACGTAGGAACGCTACACGCATGGCATTGTTGGGTGCAGGGGTGATGGGCTGGGAAGCTTTGAACTGAATCTATTTAAAACTACACTATTGAGCTGCGGAGGAGCTGACACGTGGCAGTTGTTGAGATTTATTTGTTGCTGGGATATTGGGTGGTTAACACCCGTTTGTGAGTAGAACCGAGTCTATAACATGTGGCACGTGCTTATTGTTCAAAGATCTTTGATTTGTTGTAGGATGATTTGCTTGGATGAGCATAGGATCTGGCGCATAAGGAGACTTCGCGTAATACTTTCGGGGAAATAGTAAGTCTGGACGTATGGCTACAGAGGCACATACAAAGCTCATGCGCATAGCCTTAAAGGCACATGCAAGTATTTAGTCAGCCACATGGCAAAGCATAATCAACAAGACAAGTAATGATGACGCTTACGCTCAGCAGCTCTTCGTTTTCTGAAAAAGCTGTCAACTGCTCAGCCTTCGAGACGAGTACACTGACATCTCTGACTTAGCATTAAATGATCGATAGGAGACATATTTAGGTAGGTGCATTGTTTAGATGGCGCACACTCCATGAAGCACATCAGTTTGCGAGGCGCATGGAACCTACGGGGTGCAGCAGCTATATGGTGCATCACCTTCGGTCAACTTTGATAAGCGTTTCGAGGCTCAATTATATGATTTTGACCTAGTTGAATTTTGAGATGGCAGATTCATTTCCATTAATGCTAGGTTCATTGCATTAATTTTGGGGAGAGCTTCCACTTGGCGCATGAGTTTAGTCACCCTGGCCTATAAATAGCAGTATTTGTGTGGTGAAAAGAATTTGCTCTTTCTCATTCCACACAACTTCTTATTGAGGATGAACTCGATAGATCCCCTTTTTTGGCTGCACTGCGGGTTGTAGATCTTCTCCTTCAAAGAATCTTTGATTTTGATGATGAACTCCTTAAGAAGATTGAGATACGCCGAGTTAGCTTCAGTCAGAGCAGTTCGTGCTCGTGCACCTTAATGGCAGTGTTCTTGTACGATAGGGCATCAAGTGCTAAGTTGAATACAGAGTTTGGGGTCATCATACCCCAACTTTTGTTATGCTGGAAGAGCCACAGGCTGGCACATGTGCCTGTACGTTGACGAGAAAGTGATTCATTCGTTGATAAGGAAAAGATGCCTCTATGCTGAGATGTTAGAGTGAGCGCCATAGAGATTGGACTAGGCTTTTGTAGTAGACTTTCAATATACTAAAAAAGTTATGTAATAGATTTTCATATAAATAAAAATCTTCTTTTCATGTGCTTTCGTCTTTACAATATTTGAATGTTGCGCTGCCATTTGTCGTTCGTCTTCAGTGCATGTTGTTTGTGGCGTATAGGAACTTCGGCCCCTTGCTGCACTTGAAATTCCATGCTTATATAACCACTGTGCCCATCTTGATGATTTCATCTGGACCTGAAGGGTTCGTGATCTATAACGCCTCTTCCGGGAAAGGATTGGTATGTGTATTGATGCAACATAGGAAGGTTGTAGCTTGTGCTTCAAGGCAATTAAGGACTCATGAGAAGAATTATCCTACTCGCTACTTGGAGTTGGTCGCAGTGATCTTTGTATTGAAGCTTTGGAGGCATTATTTGTATGGGGAGTGAGTGAAGATCTTTACAGATCATAAGAGTTTAAAGTATGTCTTTACTCAGAAGGACTCGAATATAACGCAGAGAAGATGGTTGGAATTGATGAAGGATTTCGAAATTGACTTGCAGTACCATCCGGGGAAGGCGAATGTAGTCGTCGATGCTTTGAGTAGGAGATCAATGTTATTTTTCTTGACTACCCATCCGCAATTATTGGAGGAACTACAGATGTTGGGGATAGAAGCTCTACTGCCAGAAGTAGACGGCCAATTGACGAGCCTTCAGGTATAGTCGTCATTGGTCGAGAGGATCAAGGCCGCATTGTCGACGGATGCAAAATTTTAGAGACTTCGACAGAAGACCGAGGACGATATGTAGACAAGATTGCGTATCCATACGGAGACCTGAAGCAGCATTATTGGTGGCAATGAAGCGAGATATAGCTCGATTTGTAGCGAAGTGTTTGGTGTATCAGCAAGTTAAGGCTGAACATCAGAGGTCAACAGGATTTCTCCAGCCGTTACCCATTCCGGAGTGGAAATGGGCACATATTTCAATGGATTTTGTGACGTGATTCCCAAGGAGCCTGTGTGGTAGAGATGCAGTTTGGGTTATAGTAGATCGACTCACAAAGGCAGCTTATTTCTTGCCTTTCAAGGTGGGTCAATCTACGGAGGTGTTAGCCGAGATGTATATGAAGCAAATCGTACAGATATATAGAGTGCCAGTTAGCATTATTTTCGACAGAGATTCGAGGTTTACTTCACATTTTTTAAGAGCATGCAGGAGAACCTTGGTACGAGGTTGAAATTCAGCACATCATATCATCCGCAGACGGACGGACAGTCAGAGCGTATCATACAGACCTTGGAGGATATGTCTAGAGCGTGAATGCTTGACTTCAGAGGTTCATGATCTGCATTTGGTGGAGTTTTCTTATAACAACAGTTATTAGGCGAGTATCCAGATGGCGCCATTCGAAGCCATGTATGGAAGAATGTCGTTCTCTAATGTGTTGGAGTGATATGGGTGAGCGACAGATATTGGGACCATAGTTAGTGGTTCGTACTGTGGAGAATGTGAAACAAATTTAAGGACATTTGTGATGAGCAGAACATCAACAGAAGCATTGGGCAGACAGTCATCGTCGACCATTGGAGTTTCAGCCAGGGGACAACGTATTTCTGAAGATTTCTTCTACCAGCGGGACCATTAGATTTGGATGGAGAGGGAAGCTTAGTTTGAGGTATATCGGACCGTTCAACGTTCTAGAGAGAGTTGGAGAGGTCGCTTAAAGAACTGCGTTGCCACAGACCTTGTAAGGTATTCATGACGTGTTCCATGTATCTCAGTTGAGGAGATATGTGTCAGATCCTAGTCACGTTCTGGACCATTCCGAGATTACTGTGAGGCCGAGCATGTCCTACGAAGAGAAGCCCATAGAGATTTTGGACCATCGAGAGAAAGTCTTGTGGTGCTAGACCATTCCTTTAGTTCGTGTTGCATGGGGGCATCATGCACCAAGCGAGGATGCGATTTAAGAGCATTTTCCTTATCTCTTTGTGGGATTAGGTATATTTTCTTTAATTAGTCATTATTGATTGCTTTTATATTAGTGTGTGTTTAATTTCGAGGACGAAATTTTCTAAGGTTGAGAAGTTGTAAGAGCTCTGAATTTTTGTATATTTTTAAATTATATATTGGTTATAATGTATTTTCCCACTATTATTTATGATGATAATATATACTTTTACGTAGCTTTGATTTTTAGAGCACAAGAAATGCCAATCTCTAGAAACTTCTTTTATGAGTTTTGATATAGACGAGTTTATCTTCGATTTGGTATATCATGTCCAACTCAAATATGTCTTTTTGTATTCTATTTGCTTCGTACAACTTTAGTGTCAAATTAGGCCAAAAAGTTATCTACCGCAAAACTTATCGTACTTTCCAACTTGATTTTGGAATTCGATACAGATCCAACCTAAACGAACCAGTATATGATTTCGACTATTTTTGAGCCTACTACACACATGCCGAGGGTGTCCCACTTAATCGAGGCCCCATGTGCTATTTAAATTCAAATGGCACGTAAGATCTCTTATGTGACTTTTAGAGCGTATTTCCAATTCCAATATTTTTCCCGCACCCAAAACTTGTCGAACAAGTTGAAGGATGACAAATTGTAGTTAACCTAACATAAAGGTTCAATCCTAGATTTAATATACTGATTTATTGGGTGATTAATTGGGTCAAATCCAAAAGGGAAACAAACCATCTAAGTTTCCATATTTAGATACTCGAAAATTTTCCTAAGATTTGTTAGCTAATCCCTCTTGCATTAGGACTCCAAAACCTACCCAAAACCCTCTTAGATCAACCCAAACCCGACCCCCCTAGCAAACCCTATATATATATAAAACCTAACTCTACCCATAAACCCCTCCAACAAAAACCTACCCGACCCCTACTTGCTGCCGCTGCTCCTTCCTCTTCGCAGTCGATGTCCGCCCAGTTAGCCGCGCCCCCAAGGCTAACCACAACCACCCGACACTACCAAGACCCCCCCCTCCACCTTCCCAAGAAGCCCTACAGCCTTGCACAGCCCCTTTGGGACCGAAACAGCCCCACAAAATCGGGAAAACCCCCTTACCGAGAGCACACAACAGGTAGCCCCTTTTTGATAATGTGTTTTTGTGAATTCTAGAGCTCCGTATTTCCTGAAACCAAAACAGTAATTCCTATACGTGTCTCATATAAAATTTTACGTCAAAATTTTGCTTCGTTTGGTCGGGGCGCACATTTTGTGAAGGTATGTCCAGAATTGACATTGTTTGGCGCAAGTAGGTTTTGGTCTATATAAATTGATTTTTGGTATCAAAAACCTATATGAAAACGTGTAATTCGATTACCTACAACTCCCTTCAAGTAATTTTTCATATTTATATTGTTTTGATATATATATTTACTCATCTTCGAAGAGCAAATTCTGCCGTAATTTCGACCATTGAAATTGTCAAGTTGTGAGCCCCAAACTAATTCGTGTACATCCATGGCTATGTAAAATTGTGATTCTCGACATATGAGTATATTTAGTTGATAAGTAAAGATTTAATTTGTATTCATTTCAGAATTTTAATTTTTTTCAGGGACAATTAGGTTTCTGAAACAACATTGATTTATCAATGTTGGTACTAGTTGATCATGGGATGTTTCCAAAACCTATTTTTCTATAATTATGGTGATATAAAATATATTTTCATAATAATTGAGTTTTATTTCAGAACTAAAATTGAATACTTTTTCAAATATCTTTGTTGTGAATTTATGTTAGTCCTAGAAGAGTTAATGTGATTTGTTACATTAATCATGACTAGTATTAAAGGCTAGATAGCTAATAGATTATATTCATATGTGATGATAGTAATAATGTTAGTTTGGTTATTAATGTTATTTATTATTATTCATAGGAGTTTGTGAGACCGTGACCATGGAAGTTGAAGTCGGACTGATACTTTATTCCTTCGCTGCAAATCCAGACAAGATACATTGGTACTTTTTTTATTGTTTAAATACATTGGTTGTTGTTGTGCATAGGAATATATGTGTTAGTTGTGTGCAACCAAGAGTAACTTGGGTGCTATTGATGGTCTTACCAATATGATTGTGTGTGTGTGACTTAGAGGTTAGCAGACTCTCTCGATTAGTAATGAAGTTATTTCCTATTACTTCTATGATTGGACATATCTCACGACACGGCACATGGAGTGAGTTACATTGTCGTGTGACAGTTCATATATTGATTAGAGTCAGTCTAGATAGAGACTTGCATAGTGATGTGGAATGCTAGAGTCATGCATGTGATTTGAGCAAGACACGGGAGGGAAAGACTATTAGTAGGCGTATGGGACAGATACTTGCATATCAGCCTCATTGTGCCATGTTATAGGCTATACTAGTGGATATATCCGACGGCCACGGACTAGTATCCGGTACGATCGGAGAAGTATGATAGTATATATTTCAGCATTGGTTGATGCTAATGCTACTCCCTTACCTACCATACGACCCAAAGTCATCTTCAACATGCATTCACATAGATGGATAGTTTACCCAGTTTTTTTCATGTATTTATTTCAGTTCATATTATAGCTTGCTATTTTGTATCTTGTTACGTCTCCTATGAGGACCTGGTTCTTTCCTAAATCCGGACAAGTACCTTTATCCTACAGTTGATGGACCATGCATGGAGATCGGATATCTTGCAGAGGACATAGAGTTTGTGCCCGAAGAGTTTCCCTGATCTAGGTGTTGACAGGTGATTAGAGTCATGGACATTTTATCTGGCTAGCTATGTCCTGACTATTTCTTTATTTCAGTACTTTACTATCCCTATATTGTATTTGATTTTTGTGGATATATCCCCACCAGACTTGGTTATTTTAGACAGATCCTGTATTTGGATATTTCAACTTATATTTTATTTCAGTAAAACATTATTATATTCTTCTGTATTGATGTGGTTATTCTGTGGATGAGATTATAGTGCTGTTGTTATGGAGATATTAGTTTACCAGTGAATGTTGTATTATAGATATAGGATTCAGTGTACTACGATTAGGATAACTCCATTAAATTGGGAATACTTATTCTAGCCGTATAGTTGGCATGCTCATTGTAACCCCTCTTTCCGGAATTTTGATAATATATTTATATTTATTTATTTGGATTAAATGGTAATTTTTATCATATTATAAATAATTACTTAGGTAATTATTACGGTAGATGATTTTAGCCATGATAGAGCTTTGGAGTACAAGGTGACTAGAAATCGTGGCACGGATAGTGCTATGGCGTGCTTTGGCTAGTGTATTAGCCCCGGTAGGGAAGGCCGAGCCATAGCGATATCCTAACTAGGAAAACCAGACCAAGTTGCGACTTGACTCCTATAAATAATTTAATTATTTATTATTAAGGTTTATTGACTTGTGGAAGACCCGGTTGTACCAAACCAGTCTGGACTGGACCAGGACCCAACCCAAGCCCATGTTGTCATGCGGTACGTCCAATGACATACGTGTTGACATATCTTGGTATGAGTGCATTGTATTTCGTTTTGATGATTTAATGAATATTTTCTAGTAATTAAATATTATAAATATTATTATTTGTAATAATCAGTAACTTTTGTATAAAATAGGTCATCGTATATTTTGGAATTTTTAGACTGTACAAATTGGTATATACGCCTTTATTTGGCTTATTGAATTTTATTATTATTATTATTATTGTTATTGTTATTATTATTATTGTTATTATCATTATTGTTGAGGATATTAGTATATAATATTATTTTATTATTATTGGTTATATTATTTTTAAAATAAATGTTATATATATATATATATATATATATATATATATATATATATATATATATATATATATATATATATATATATATATATAAATATAAATATATATATATATATATATATATATATATATATATATATATATATATATATATATATATATATATATATATATATTTATGGGCCCTATTCTAAGAATAGATAATATTGAGATTTGTAATTCTGTTAAAAATATTTATTAAGATTTATGGAGTTTTATTATATAAGTAAATATATATATATATATATGTGGGTATATATATATATATATATATATATATATATATATATATATATATATATATATATATATATATATAATAAAAAGAAAAAAAAAGATGAAAACAAAGGGGACAAAGCTTAGCTAGGCCATCAGCCAAGCCCGACCCTATTGAAATCAGGTCCCAGCATAAACTCCCCAAACCGAGCCATGTTCAACTCTTTCCAGCAGGAAACACCCGTACATATACATATATATATGTACAACCGATGAACCGAGAGCAGTAGTTATAATCCCAACCCACGTAAGAGTATTAGAGAGGATCGAAAAACCCTAAGCCCTAGCCGCGCCCCACCCCTGCGCGCGCGCGCCACCCTGCGTGCCGCCGCAGGCTGGCCGGAGGACGACCGCCGGCCGTCCATGAGGTCACGGTCCGCGCGGAATCAGCGACAACACCAGCAGTGTCCGCCATGGCCGATCCCAACTTCGTGACCGAAGTTCCCCTTCGATTCACGTTCATTTTACGAGCCACTTCCTCAGGTATAATCCCGAACTAACCCTCTCGGACATCCATCAGCTAGTTTGAGTAGAGTCGAAACTGATTCGACAGGAAATTGACTCAAAGTCGATGGAAAAACCTGTCCCGAAACAGGACCAACAATAGTCCATGAACCTACATTGGAAGATCAATTTCGATCGATCTAGTAACCTTTTAGGAATTCCACCTGATCACAGTTAGAGACAACATGTAGGGCTCCATGACCCAATTTGCAGAAGTCGATTTCATCGACTACGCGCCGTGAAATCGGATCCCGAACTTTGACAAAAACCTGTTTTAAAAAATAATAAAATTCTTCGATACGACGTGCTTCCCGCCAATTCGGGCGACGTGGTCGTGAACCGAAAGCATCGAAAGGTGTGTAACGGCGTCGTGGTCGTGTGGGCTTTGACGGAATTCAAATTGGTCGCGTGTGCGCGACGAATTTGATGCGTATCCGTCGAAATTTATCGTATCGGCCTTTGTGCAAATTTCTTAATTAGTTTGTGCACGTTCGTCAGATCGAGACAAAACTTGCGCCAGCAGGACCGTATCATTTTTCTGGTCCCGTACGCCAAGTTTGGTCTGATTCTGAGACAGTTGATTGGATCGCCGTTTTGCGGGCCCCACGGTCCGATTCAACGGGTGATTTTGTGCACGGTCCGCCGAAATCCAACTCTGGACATATGGTTGGGTTTGTATCGGAAAACTGGATCTGTAGACATATAGTTTGATGACTTTAGAGACCGTTGACTCTGGCACGCTTTTCGGTACAAAGCGGGTCCAACGGCGGATACCGTTTTGACCCGAAATTACCGTTTTGCCCTTGTGTCCAGAATTGGACTTAAGGACAGGCAATCCTAGCTAATTTGACTTGAGATCATTGGTAATGTCTATTTTAGCATCCGGAGACTGTTGTACGGGTTTTGACTTTTGTGGCACGTTGAGTGGTTTGAACTATCGGTTTCACCAGCAAAGGACCATAGGCGAGTACAGTTTATTGTTTGTTTTCAGTATTGATTTTTACTATACATCAATGTTTAGTCGATAGATATGTGATTTCTGTTTTATGTGATTTTTGTTCCTTGTTGTGTCGGGAGGTGAAGTACCAACGATGTGTGATCTGACCTTAGACCGTGTAGACCGTGTTCATTATTGCATTTATTTCTTGTAGACAGTGTAACTTTAGACCGTGTAGACCGTGATTATTATTGCTTTTAAACTGTGTAGTTCGTGATTATCATTTTGTAGACAGTGTTTCTTTATTGCAATATTTTCTGTAGACCGTGTAACTGTAGACCGTGTAACTTTAGACCGTGTCTCATAATTGTCCCGAGACCGATCACATATCAAAGGTACTTCAGTCGGTCAGTTGGTGAGTATTTTATTGCATTTCATTTTCTGTTCTTATTATTCAGTTTTATTGTCTTTTTTCATTTTACTTTATCATATGTCTAAAGGCTAACCCCTGTTATATAGTCATTTTCATATATTAGAACTGCATTCAATGAATTGTACTCGTTCCATTCCTGACTGGAAACCAATATTTTTCAGGTTAGCTGTGGATTCACTTAGCATGAGAGATACGGGGGTACTTGTAGACAAAGGCCTAGAGACTAGCTAGATAGTGGAGTTGTAGTCATTCAAATATTTGTACAAGTTTATATTTTTTAGCAAATGTAAAACTTGTGAATATTGTAAGTTAAATTAATTATATAAATGAGCATTATTTGTGATTTGATCTTCATGGCCGTGACAGCGTTCTACCGCCGATAATGCGGCGTAGGCTAGCTTGGACACGACTCGTATCCGTTTTTTAAAAAACGGGTGCGGGTCGTGACAAGTTTTTGTGGTGGCCCATGCAGGTTTGTTTTCGCAAATCGTGCGAACTCGTGATAGTACTTAAGTTAGTTTATTGAGAGCCTGCGTCAAGGAAATGCTCATTCACGAATTAGGATTAATTTAATTTAAGAGAATGACTAGGACTAGGAGTCCCTCATAAAAAATTACCGATGGGTAGTCTAGGCCATGCAATTTAGATAAAGAGTTATTAATTTTGATAGTTGTCAGAACCCCATAGGTACACTATTACCTCTTGATATGACGATATAATCCCATGTGGGTAGATTATTCACTTGGTGAGACAGGGCTTCGTAGAAGTAATGATCTAACCTTGATTAATTCTGCAATTCCTTCTCTTTGCCTCCTTAGATATCATCCTCATATCTTAGTTCAAATTGCCTACTTAGTTCCTATTTGGCCCTGAGAATTATTATTTTATATAATTTCTGATTATGTTACCCATATACGAACTTCGAATTAGTCTCGATTCAAGTTTCTCCTCAATGGTTTGAATATACATGGAAATGTTAGAAGGTTTGTATCTCTTTGTCTTCAGTTATCTCCCTCCATGTTCATCTTTTATTTTTAAGGATTGTGACTGATAGATACTTACGCTTTAATTTTTATGGTCAACTTGCTTAAATCTCTAGAAGCTCACGAATTTTTTTAAGGATATAGTTAAGGGGATGTTAGTTAACTCATATTGATAGGACAGCAGCGCACTGTCGCCATTTATTTGAATTATGGAGACTATGGATTCACTGCAACAAGCAGCGCACTGGCAAGGCGACCCCTAGAGTTGAAATTGGTTTAAGAAAATATAGGTTATAGAATATTGCTAAAACCATGGCTAGTTGTCCTCTTTGATCGTAGTTACCATTGAGTCAATATTGGATAGAGTTAAAAAGTGTTCGATTTTGTATCACCTGAATCACGGAACCAAGGGTTTACCACCGCCCGAGTATACGGGCGAGGCATAATTCTCGGTGAAATGACTTCAGATGTGATTACAAGTTTAGGATATTATAGAGGATAGAAAAGTGTCATGTATGCCCCCATAAGATCCAAAGCCAATACTAGTAGAAATTCTACAAATTGGGTAGCAGGTCTCCCAACCTTGCATTCCGCGGTCCTTGTGCCCTATTGACGAGGTAATTGACTAACACTAATATGTTTACCTGTAATATGGAATGTAGAAGTCCATAACCTATTGGTTGACCAAGGTCTTATGAATAAGAAGATAGTAGGATGACCGTATAAGCAAGAACACCTGGTAAATTTTTGATTCTCACGAAACTCGAACTACTGTTGCCTCCTTCTAAAATCTCGCATACTCGTATTTTGACTATCTTGACCAATGCTGCTATTACAGCCTAGTTTTGCAAGCTCACTCTGTTCTCGAGCTTGATTCAAGACATATGTTTAGTGGGGATGCCTATTAACATATTGTCTAATCATAATCGATGTATTACGGTCTGATCAACCGTAGTGCACTCGGTTCGCTCTCTCTTTGATTATCCCGCGTGGATTGAGATATCGAGGTATCTATGATCTCATCCGTGACTGCATTGACAATTCCTCTTGAATTATACATTCGCCTTTGAATCACATAATTGTATTCAGTGACATCTCCCTTGAACTCTATTATTTTGTCTTTCACTGATTTGGAAAGACGAAAGCCCATAATTGGTAGAGAGGTATGGAGTATCCCCATGGCCATGATAGTGGTATACACAAGTACAGCTACTATTGGCCAGCCATGTGATTGAGTTATTCGTTCTCCTCTCGACCCCCAAACTGCTATTGGGACCCTCTAGCCATTTGAATTTGAGAATGATTAGGGTTCTACCCTTAGTCAAATGCCAACGTAGGAGACTATCTATTCTCAAGAAACCAAATGGCGTGAGCCTCAAATTATTTGCTTGAAGCTTGATTTAACTAGACCCTTGTGACAATAGTCTGGCAGGTTGACCCCAATAGAAACTCACGACTCAGTTGTTAGAAATCTTTTCAAAGGATGCGCCTTAGAGTTGGTTACCCCGTCGAAAACTCTCGTATACTGTGGACGAGTAGGTCATTCTATTTTATTGACCATGTGTCATTGTACACACTCGTTCTCCATTTATTGAGGAACGATCCTTGACTTGACTTATATCTACCGTATTCCGTTACGCCGTGCCTTATTCTTTATTAACAAGAGTCGAGGTACGATACCGGACTTTGAAATTCTTCTAACCTCATTATTCCTAGGACCATGTCCTAGCTTCTAAGGAGTAGACTATAAGCCTCCTAATATTCTGGGATATACGAGGATTACCGATTGATCAAAATAATTTCCATTATGATGACAATTAGTGCACATGGACTTCCACTTTCCATTTAGATCATTTTGTGTCCCCGGCCGTGTCATTAATATTCGGAGCACAAGACTAGCTATTACCTTCCAACAAATTTTACATAAAAAATCTAGACGAGTCCACCTTCATCTAGGTATAACATGTCTCACTCAGACACGTCCCCTTGTACTCTATTTTTATGGTATGACTTTCAGGTCAAAAGGACTAGCTATAATTCTTACCATAATCCTCGTATACTTCCCGACTACAACTAGAGTCTCAACCTCGACTCGAATCTTTCGACCCAATATATGGTTGTGATCTACTCGAAGTCCACTACGCACATGTCACTAGTGTGCCATTCAATTGTGTCTTCTCGTGCTACTTAAACACAAGGGTCACGAAAGGCGCATCTTCAAGGCTTACAGAACCTATTTAACCAGTCTGACTGGCAACAAGCTCAACCACTTGGGTGATAACCTATTCTAGGTTACCCTAACCTAGTAGAAATAGTTTTAATATAGGGATCTTGTCCAGTCAATATAGATTGAAATCCAGGGTTCATCCAACCAAACGATCAGTGTCCAATCAGGGAACCCAATAAGACCCAGTAAAACCCATCCATGCATACCACTATATTTGGAACATAAAACTGAACTATTTGAAATAGGTCCCTATACCTATTATGTAGTCTCCCCCTCTTAGGATGTGAAGTCATTCGTAACCCTTATTCCATCTACCGAGAAGTCGCGATACGATCTTGTATTGCATTTTATCCCTTGCACGTGTGTTTAAATAACCACGGAAAGGATCACAAACTTGATTTCCCAAATTCCGTTCTATTATGGAACCGTGTTTAGATTAATTTCGAGAACAAAATTTCTGTATTGCACGGAGTGCAAGCCCTCTAAGAAACGAAGGGTTTTCGATTTAGCAAGTGACTGGACTAGAGAAGCCCAATCTAGCAAATAAGTCAATGGTTCATAAACTTTCATTCCATCTGCAGCATTGGATACTCTCTACCGCTCTTGAAACTTCATAATTGCCCTCGGTTATCCTTCCTTATCTTCCTGTCCTTCCCATTTTAGAGTGACGAATGGTCACGCTTATTAGAATTTAGCAATATTTCTTAGCTACTTGTGTAAATTTGTTGCATGTTAGATTTTGGGTTGCGTGATAGTTGAGAGAAGATTATAGAGGCCATAAGCAATAGATATCTATTTGTAGAAATTTTAGCAAGTAGTTGGATGATTATAAAGTTTTAGTAACATAGCGTTGAGGGAGTAGTGTGACCAAAGGTGGGTAGAAGTCCTCGAGGTTATGTAGTTACAAAATGGTTAGGAGGAGGATAAAAAATATTTTCGAGAAATTAAAATTTAAGGAAATTAAGGTAATAGTAGAATCCTTTTTGAATTCAAGGAATAGTTATGAATTAGAATTTCGAGGACGAAATTATTTTTAAGGTGGGTAGATTTGTAACCCCTCTTCACGAAATTTTGATAATATATTTATATTTATTTATTTGGATTAAATGGTGACTTTTATCATATTATAAATAATTACTTAGGTAATTATTACGGTAGATGATTTTAGCCATGATGGAGCTTTGGAGTACAAGGTGACTAGAAATCGTGGCACGGATAGTACTATGGCGTGCTTTGGCTAGTGTATTAGCCCCGGTAGGAAAGGCCGAGCCATAGCGATATCCTAACTAGGAAAACCAGGCCAAGTTGCGACTTGACTCCTATAAATAATTTAATTATTTATTATTAAGGTTTATTGACTTGGGGAAGACCCGGTTGTACCAAACCAGTCTGGACTGGACCAGGACCCAACCCAAGCCCATGTAGTCATACGGTACGTCCAATGACATACGTGTTGACATATCATGGTATGAGTGCATTGTATTTTGTTTTGATGATTTAATGAATATTTTCTAGTAATTAAATATTATAAATATTATTATTAGTAATAATCAGTGACTTTTGTATAAAATAGGACCTCGTATATTTTGGAATTTTTAGACTGTACAAATTGGTATATACGCCTTTATTTGGCTTATTGAATTTTATTATTATTATTATTATTAGTATTATTATTATTATTATTATTATTATTATTATTATTATTATTATTATTATTATTATTATTGTTGTTATTATTATTATTGTTATTATTATTATTATCATTATTGTTGAGGATATTAGTATATAATATTATTTTATTATTATTGGTTATATTATTTTTAAAATAAATGTTCTATATATATATATATATATATATATATATATATATATATATAATATATATATATATATATATATATATATAAAATATATATATATATATATATATATATATATATATATATAATATTGAGATTTGTAATTCTATTAAAAATATTTATTAAGATTTATGGAGTTTTATTATATAAGTAAATATATATGTGGGTATATATATATATAAAAATATATATATATATATATATATATATATATATATATATATATATATATATATATATAATAATAAAAAGGAAAAAAAAGAGATGAAACAAAGGGGACAAAGCTTAGCTAGGCCATCAGCCAAGCCCGACCCTATTGAAATCATGTCCCAGCATAAACTCCCCAAACCGAGCCATGTTCAACTCTTTCCAGCAGGACACACCCGTACATATACATATATATATATATATATATATATATATATATATATATATATATATATATATATATATATATATATATATATGTACAACCGATGAACCGAGAGCAGCAGTTATAATCCCAACCCGCGCGAGAGTATTAGAGAGGATTGAGAAACCCTAAGCCCTAGCCGCGCCCCCACCCCTGCGCGCGCGCGCCATCCTGTGCCCCACCGCAGGCTGGCCGGAGGACGACCGCCGGCCGTCCTCGAGGTCACGGTCCGCGCGGAATCAACGACAACACCGGCAGTGTCCGCCATGGCCGATCCCAACTTCGTGACCGAAGTTCCCCTTCGATTCGCGTTCGTTTTACGAGCCACTTCCTCAGGTATAATCCCGAACTAACCCTCTCGGACATCCATCAGCTAGTTTGAGTAGAGTCGAAACCGATTCGACAGGAAATCGACTCAAAGTCGATGGAAAAACCTGTCCCGAAACAGGACCAATAACAGTCCATGAACCTACATTGGAAGAACGATTCCGATCGATCTAGTAACCTTTTAGGAATTCCACCTGAACATAGTTAGAGACAACATGTAGGGCTCCATGACCCAATTTACAGAATTCGATTTCATAAACTACGTGCCGAGAAATCGGATCCCGAACTTTGACAAAAACCTGTTTTAAAAATAATAAAATTCTTCGATACGACTTACGTCCCGCCAATCCGGGCGACGTGGTCGCGAACCGAAAGCATCGAAAGGTGCATAACGGCTTCGTGGTCGTGTGGGCTTTGACGGAATTCAAATTGGTCGCGTGTGCGCGACGAATTTGATGCGTATCCGTCGAAATTCACCGTATCGTCCTCTGTGCAAATTTCTCAATTAGTTTACGCACGTTCGTCAGATCGAGACAAAAACTTACGCCAATAGGACCGTATCATTTTTTTGGTCATGTACGCCAAGTTTGGTCCGATTCTGAGACAGTTGATTGGATCGCCGTTTTGCGGACCCCACGGTCCGATTCAACGGGCGATTTTGTGCACGGCCCGCCGGAATCGAACTCTGGACATTCGGTTGGGTTCGTATCGGAAAACAGGATCCGTAGACATGTAGTTTGATGACTTTAGAGACTGTTGACTCTGGCACGCTTTTCGGTGCAAAGCGGGTCCAACGGTGGACACCGTTTTGACCCGAAATTACCGTTTTGCCCCTGTGTCCAGAATTGGACTTAAGGACAGGCAATCCTAGCTAATTTGACTATTCTGAGATCATTGGTAATGTCTATTTCAGCATCTGGAGACTGTTGTACGGGTTTTGACTTTTGTGGCACGTTGAGTGGTTTGGACTATCGGTTTCTCAGCAAAGGACCACAGGCGAGTACAATTTATTATTTGTTTTCAGTATTGATTTTTACTATACATTAGTGTTTAGTTGATAGATATGTGATTTTAGTTTTATTTGATTTTTGTTCCTTGTTGTGCCGGGAGGTGAAGTACCAACGATGTGTGATCTGACCTTAGACCGTGTAGACCGTGTTTATTATTGCATTTATTTCTTGTAGACAGTGTAACTTTAGACCGTGTAGACCATGATTATTATTGTATTTAAACTGTGTAGTTCGTGATTATTATTTTGTAGACAGTGTTTCTTTATTGCAATATTTTTTGTAGATCGTGTAACTGTAGACCGTGTAACTTTAGACCGTATAGACCGTGTCGCATAATTGTCCCGAGACCGATCACATATCAAAGGTACTTCAGTCGGTCAGTTGGTGAGTATTTTATTGCATATCATTTTCTGTTCTTATTATTCAGTTTTATTGTCTTTTTTCATTTTACTTTATGAATCATATGTCTAAAGGCTAACCCCTGTTATATAGTCATTTCATATATTGGAACTGCATTCAATGAATTTACTCGTTCCATTCCTGACTAGAAACCAATATTTTTCAGGTTAGCTGTAGATTCACTTAGCATGAGAGATACGGGGGTACTTGCAGACAAAGGCCTAGAGACTAGCTAGATAGTGGAGTTGTAGTCATTCAAATATTTCTACAATTTTATATTTTTCAGCAAATGTAAAACTTGTGAATATTGTAAGTTAAATTAATTATGTGAATGAGCATTATTTGTGATTTGATCTTCATGGCCGTGACAGCGTTCTACAGCCGACACTGCGGCGTAGGCTGGCTTGGACACGTCTCGTATCCGTTTTAAAAAAAACGGGTGCGGGTCGTGACACTCATGTCTCTGGTTCCTAAATATTTTAGAACTAGGCGTGACACTAGGGTCGACATAAGGAAGTCCAGTTTCGTAAGAGAATAGGAAATATGGTTAGTCATTATCCAGGTTTGATAATCGATAAGATTGGTTTAAGTAATACATATAATATTTTTGGAAAAAATTTATAATACTTGAAAACTCTATTTTATTATCCCAAAAAATTTAGATAAATACATACTTGAAAATATGTTTTAATTTGGAAACTACCCCTTTTATTAGTTAAAATAATTTTAAAAAATAATTTAAAAATCTAGGAATATCATTTTTAGAGAAAAATAAACTGTAATTTAATTAGGTAGAAAATATTAGAATAATATTTTTAGGTCAAAATCATATTTCAAATACCACGAAAGATTATAAATATACATTAGCCCAAAATAAAATTTAAATTATAAAATTAATTTCTGAAAAATTTACATTTTACAGATCATCATGTCAACTTTTCGAAACATCAAACGGATCGCAAAATCGTGTTCGGGATCTCCCGAAACTCAAAAATAGTACGATACGACAATTTTCGGACAACTGGCACTCAAATAACTTTATAGAAAAATGTATTACGAATTTTCTAAAATAAATTACAGATTATCAAGCTAACTTCAATACGGTTCAAAAAAACTGAAGTGGAAACAGAATTCGGAGTTGGGAGTTATAGTTTTTCAAACTTCCTACAGCTGCGGCTAATTTTTATGACCAATTTCGGGTATTTTGGACGAAAAAGAGAGAAATTATGATAGTAGAAAGACACCCGGGGTCGGACCCGAGGCCAACACAGGCTGACACGAAGAGGGTGGAAACCGACATGGTGCACACACAATGGTGGTGGAAAATTTTTTGGAAAAAAAAATGGAAAGGCTCCCCTATAAATATGGTGGAGGAATCCTAATTAGATAAGGATTAGGAACGATTTAAATCCCACTTGATAAATGTCACATTAATTTAAATCTATTTAAAATAATTTTAATAAAATCGAATCCAAATTTAAAACTAGATAAATCTCATCTTTAATTTAAAATTATTAAAACTCTAATCCAATAAAATCTACTCCCAATTAGATTACAACAAATAAATTAAAAATATTTTTTTATAAATACAAATAATAATTCCAATTAATTTAAAATAATTTTAGATAATTTTTCAAAAACCAAAGTTTTACAAAATATACATGAATTTATTTTCATGTACATCGCACACAAATAGTACAAATTATTTACATAAATATTACTTTTGAAATTAGTACCTATACTTGGGTATCAAATAAAAAGCATTTCTATAATAATAAAAACAAGTTTGGCAAATTCGGGACGACATATTTATACTCAAATAAATATAGAAAATATTTACCTTATATTATACCGAAACAAAATAGTTATTTATATATTTATGAAAAATCTAATAATAAAACTTTTGTATAAAAATAATTAAATATTTCGTATATACGTATTCTTACTCGTCGTACAAATACCAAAATAAAAATAAAATAGTCTATAGTTAATTTTAGGGGGGTTACAATCTACCCAACTTACCATAATTTTGTCCTCAAAATTAAAACTAAAGCATGATTTGAGAAATAAGAAAATGTAAAACGATAGTAAATCAAGTAGGAGAAATCGTACTTGAAATAAAAAGAATTGGTGGAGGTAATATGGCACGAAAAGTTCAAACGTATGATGTATTTATGTATAGAGTCATAGGTGAGTAGGAATACAAAAGGGAATAAAGTAGATAGATTAATACAATACGTGAATCTTTATGCTTGTTGGGTTTGATGGTACCGAAAGGGTTTCCCTCTATTCTAGAACCTTCATACTTATGACTTCCTTCATTCGCACTCATTAAACTCCTTATATATAATATTCATCATTTAAATCTAAATCCAACCTCGAATTGAATTTTAAATCCAATTCCAATATGTCATAATAGCCTTCTTAAATTTTAATATAACTAAAAACTTCATCTATTGTAATCTCCTAAAAAGATAAACAATTCTATATTCAACCCAATCTCAAATAACCAAAAAGAAATTTTATCAATCTTTATCAATCTTCTTCAAAATTTTAAATAACCCAAATATGTATTCAATCTATCACAATCTTCCTCAAAAACAAATACAAAAATTAACCTAAATCAAATGATATTTTCAAAATTTAAATAGACAATATTTATTCAAATCATACCTCATGGATCTACCCTTAATCAATACAACATTTAGACCATTGCATGGCTAAGTCCAAACATCATTATGTTTTGATTCCTCGGATTGAACTGAGCGTGACGGGGCATTACATTATACACTACTCAAAAAAAGTTTCGCCCTCGAAACTTATTGGGTACACACTCCTTGACTTATCACTTGATTCAATATCAAACGGTTCTCGTACACACTCTGCCTATGTATTTCTTCAATCCGAGCCACGCTCGGACCTTGTTTATTTTTCACTCGAACAACTATAACTCAAACTTGGGATAACTTATACTTGTCATGCATACGGACAACTTAGTTCTAGGGCAAACCACCCGATCAATCAACATTTGAGTTTATTTCGAATCCAACGGTCGCACTACCATCAATACTTTATTTGCAACACCCAATTTCAAAATTCTTGATACCTTCCTATTCCTTTAATCTCACTTGAATTCAACATATCACTTAGTTGGATCGTTCACATATTTAAGGCGTCCCCGAAATACATGCATTCAACCAAGCCTCATGATAGAGAATATGTCATTACCACTCGAGTCGGATCATGCACATATTCAAGGCATCCCTGAAATATATGCATTTTAGCCAAGCCTCGTGAGTGATGTCTCCACAATAATTGAATAATTCTATGCACCAATACCAATATCCAATCCTATTGATCCTTAAGATTTCTTAAGAATACTTCAGCAACTCTCAGTAGGGTCGACTGCACAATTTCTCTCTCTTTGCATGGGAACACTTGCCTAATTGCTAGGCTATCTTTCTAGGCTAAGGTCAATCGTCAGTATAGAATCATCGTCCCCAAAGAAGAATATCAACACTGACCCCAATCCTATGGTCAAACCAAAGTTGATAGTACGGTGTCTTCTACCCAAGCGAGCATCACTCCAATTTCTAACTTCGAGCATAGATTTCTCCTATTCATATTTGTAACGTTTAGTCGAAGGGGTACGAGTCGTTCAGCAAATTCGTCCTACGGTAAGTTCTGCTCAAACAATTCATCAGCATATCAATATCGCATGTCCAAACTAGCAATTCACGTAGTCTATTTCTTCAAATATATTTGATATAATCCACCTATCTGTCCTATCCAAGTCACGTACACCATGACATGATTTGTTACTAAACTATAATTCTCATACAGTACTCCCTAAGTTGCTTAACATAATCTACATATTCGATCATAAGGTCTTCTAGCATAACAATATGTCATGTCCCAATCTCCTGCAAGTTTGGTTATCCACACTGGACATGAAATCACCACGCCAATGCTCCCGTAGGATAATCGTCCTTCGTGGGGCATAATTTTTGCTTTGAGCCTAGACTAATTCATTCTCGATACACATATTAGATCTATTCAATCCTCAAACTTACTTTATCGTTAGTTACAAGTCCAAAGAATCCTGGAATTCACTTTCGCATCAAACCACAAGTCAAAATAGTCTAATTGCCACATCGTGGTCTCCCGCAAGAACGATCATCCCCGTTGGACATGAATCACCATGCCAGCGCTCCCACAGAATGATCGTCCTAATCCGGCATGACGCATGTGCGAGGCTGGAGTTGTGCTCGTACAAGACAAGAACGTCAATATTGTGGTTATCATCGAAACAATTAAGTCACATTCGTTTTTATCCCATCGCAAAGTCATAATGATCGCCTACTTATAAATTTCCCGAGTCATAACAATTTTTAATCATCGATTCAACAAATCCATCAACTTTTTTATTTCGCATAGTCCGAGTAGTATATATTAACGCAAACTTCAAGTTCATCCTATCAAGTAATCAAACATTCATCACTATCAAAATCCTAATTGTCGCATCCATCAGGTCAATAATATTTATACGATCATCATTCTTCGAATTAGAGTACCTTCGAGTTATCGCATATCGATCTTTGATATGCCTTAATACCATCGATGATATACATAACCTGACGATCTTCCTTTGCAACGAACTCTGAATCGTGCAACTAATACTCTCATCCAACTGGATATACGATCAACTCTTACAAATCCAAGATTAATTTCGTTATAGTTATATTCTTAAAAAGTCATATAATCAATTCATTCACGCCCAAATCACATTTGTTATCGTCTATCTTAGTCATCGAGCAATTTCTTCTTTGTTCCCTAGCGTAATTCGCATACCTTCCAATCGATATTTCCATGCACGCTATTATTCAATCGTGCTAACTTTTTATATACGATTCATATCGGTTCCTCGACTGAGTCATCCGTTCATTACACCTTAACTTTTTCTCGATTCAATCTAACTTCTAAATCATTTTATATTTCATACTTAGCATAATTCTGCCGATGCGCGTCATCTTCTTATTTGTTCGAATCAGCTCATGCTAGCCATCTCAAGTCACGATTACTTTTAATACTCTTTCTAAGGCTTTGCATAGTCATGTCGCTTGTTGATAGACTCATTGGTACCCCGAGGCTATTCCATACACCTCAGGGATGAAGTTACTCGATAAATCCTCAACACAATTTCGAATCATAACCAATTACTTCGAATCTTCGTTTGAACCAATCCTTAAATTCCAAGCACGTTCTTCTATATCGCATTGACAATAACATCGTTCGATGGCAACCCTATCGATAGTCATCATGCATTCTATGAATCAAGTCAAACTCATTTCTATTTCAAAATAATTCGAATCTCGTACAAAACTTTGCTAACGTCGATGCAAATCTTGGTGTATATGTCCAGCCCGACTTAGCCAACCGTACTTTACATGAAACCATATTTGTTCAAACAAATTTCTTTCTTACGATTTTGCAAAATATATAGACTTATTGTATGGAACATTCCGCGGAATATTGAGAGAGAGCACACCAATGATATTGATTTATTGAAACGATATTTTGCATGAAGCCATCATAGTTAAAGAATTCAATCGAAAGTCCAATGACATAAACCCTTGCTCTGATACCAATATGTTATGCCCCGCTCCCGGAGGAGCGATCGTCCTTACTAAGGCATGATACCGCGTGAGCCTAGGTTCTACTCACGCAAGGCGGGTTCTATAACGGCCGATTATAGTAGCTTGGGACGGAATCGTTGCACAGAAGTCCCGAGCAGAAAGTTGAATAACATAAAGGAAACACAAGTATTTGAACAAAATCAAGCCTTTTATTAATAATAAAAGTAAGATTAAAATTGTGGCATGAGGCCAAGATTACAACACTCAGTCTCACTCTTCCTCACAATACAAGTCACCCAACTCTCTCTCTCTTCTCTCAAATACAAACGAACATGCCCGAAGGCTTACAACTTTGTGGGTGCTTCAGAAGGCAATCTCCATACATTATGTCCCATATAGGTAAAGTCTTCAATGCGACCGCACACCTCAAAATACCAAGGAACTTCATGCCTCAGCACATCCAAGCGAGCTCCGCCTCGATGAGCAAGTACCTATAACCTGCACATGCAAACTGTTGGGTGGTCAGTACACAAGCGTACTGGTTGTGTGAGCTCCTCGTCCACTCATACAAAACTAAGACGTTATTTTATTTTGTGCAACTTATCCTTTTGACTGTCTTTCTAATCTTGTCCTAGATCAGTTTTAGGATATAGACGCCTAGCCTATTTGGTGCATCAACGACATAGTCGTGCAATAAATCCCTTCGTAAAACCAGATCGAGGTAAGGCTTCACCACTTAGTAACTTGCCCAAACTTTTTGCCACACAACGTGGTCGTGCCATAACTCTTACTTATCTTTTGTGCCTCTAGACATTCTGGTGCCCACAGCTGGAACATATCGACTTGTGCTGGCCCTTCGGCCCATACTTGCCTTATGCAACTCAGTGATTGTGCCATAAGCTCGTTTGTGTTTCAATGTCGAGGTCGTGCCTCACAACATAGTGAAATTCATTCATACTTGTTTTACGGTCTTTCCCGTTCAACATACAACCGACTCAGTAAATACCTTGCAACTTTGTGTCAAACTTCCTTGAGACCTATGCTGCAAATCGTGCCCAAGTACACGAATCTATTGAGGCCAAATCTTAGACTCAATGATTTTGATCCATCCCATGCACATATTTTTTTGACTCACTTGTACCGTACATACATTCTTGACTTATTTTTTGGAGCATGCACGCGGATAGCCGCTCTTATGCCGACTCATTTATATGAAAGGTTACTAGTATGACAAGCTATACTTGGACCCAAATTGGATATGCGGTACGTTCGTCCAAAGAGGCACAATCTTGTGAAATTCCCTGTAATACTCACAATACGGTGCAGCCCTCAAGTCAGGTCTTATACCATCTGAGGGTTCCACAATACGGTGTGGCCCCAGGTTACCATCTGAGGAACAATCGCCCTTGTGCAGAAGTTGTCCAATGACCATGAAATTGTGCCTACCTAACTCACCATATGAGTCAAACAATGTTCTTTCTTGCACTTTCAATGTTACCATACTTTCCATAATTTATTTGACATTCCGAAACGAGGGACCTCCTCGGCACAAACGGTCGCATGAACTTTTCATTCTTTGAAATCCAGGAAATGGCTACTACATAGCCTCCCTACTTAACTTAAAAAAATATGTTCCATATGTGCCATATACCATGGCATACTTTTTATTAAAACAACCGTGTTTCATACCTTAAGCCAATTGTGCCTAGTACGAAACTACTGCCCAGGTCATACTCTATATGACAGGCCTTGAGATCGTAGGAACATGTAGCTATATCAAGCCGTAGAACCGTGGGACTGTGCACGTGCTCAACTTGAACAACCGTGTTCCTTGAGCTCCATAACTCGTGGCATCATCTTTAGGACTAACTGTGAGACCGTGGAACATTTTTGCTATGACAAGCAGTAGGATCTTGGGGACATGACTGTTATAACTTCGATAGCCTATGGCATAATTTTGCATAACTCAATTGTGCGGTCGGCAACTTTGAAAACCATCGTAAAGAATATCTAAGCAGCATTTGACACTTTTTCCATGTTCTATACATATACTTGACTCAATGGGATTATTTTCTTAGCTATGTGGATTAATTTCTTTTATTCAAGCCTATTCAGTGCAATGAAAACTTTCGTTTTATTAGTGTGAAGGCCAAGCTGAGACAACTTTACCGAAGCCATCCACTTGAGCGAGAAGTTGTCTCGGCCGAGCGGGACTTCGAACAAGCCGTTGTAGGGCTAAGTCCAAACGTCGTTGCATGTTGATTCCTTTTGTTGAATTTAGTGGGACGGGGCATTATAGTCGAAGCCTAAGAAGATAAGAAAGGCATGGGTGCCTAAGGCTCGTATAGCCTACCCACAGCCCGTGGAGGAAGCACAACATGCACTAGTGCAACCTTCATCCGACGCACAAGCGGCGACACCTGCTCTTCCCTCCTAGGCATGTGGCTCTGGGAAATAGGTTGCTCGGGATGTACACGCGTCTGCCAACAGGTGCAGAAACGGTCCAACTCGAGGCCAAGTCAGCACCTTCGAACGTTTTGTGGACCCCAAATCCCAGGCGAGGGAAGGAGTCCAAGATTCAAACTCTGGGTATTATAAGTCTAATCGATGTGAGTTACATGTGCCATGCACAATAGTACTGCTACGCTAGTATTTGGCAAAAGACTCGTGCCCAGACCGTAACATACGCAGCCGATGGGAAGCTCTATAGATCCAACTCATCCACCCTCGCGCCAGGGTTGGACCAATCTGCAGAATCCCTAAACATCCAAGTATGCTACATGCACAAGAATTGGGTCTAGAAGTATTTCCACCTACATGCCACAGCCTTCGGTCTAACCGGAGGATTGTAAAGGACACGAAGGTAGATCTTCCTTCTCACGGTCTACGTCACGTGATTAATCACAAACGTAAAGTGAAAGGAACGACTACGAATGCTACACATAAAATATCTCTGGTTGGGCATACGTGTGCTAGTATAGTCATCAACTGCTGCTGCGCAAAACCAGCAATAGTCCTAAAAGACAGCCCGTATTCCAACGGCTACAGCCTACCGCATCCGTCCGACAGTGTCTCAGTGAATAGATACGATCAGATGACAAAGAAGAGCCTCTCTTCGCCTCGTGCCATGTCGTAAGGAGTTCTCCTTTGTTCAAAGGGAAATCCAAATCCAATCCCTCGGTAAGTACATTGAAGAATTAACCTAGGGGCAGCAAGTTGGCTGTGCCCAACACCGGGGTGTTTCAGAGCACCTGTTCAAAGGCTAAACTATTGCTTGAAGCTTTAAAAGCTGGGGGTAGCCGGTCTTCCGTCTCTGATGCAAAAATAGTTGGGGGTACTTACCCTCAGCACACTAACCATGCCGGGGGTAGCCACCTTCCGGTACTACACCATAACCCGACGTTTCAAAAAGGTAGGGATTCTCATAAAACTGATGTCAGAGGAGTCGGGGTTGCTTATTTCCAGTTCACTTCTGAAGCCTCGGAGACTAAGGTCAGTCGGAACACCGACTTTGGTGACTACTCCTAGATGATCGCTTACACCGTGGACAGCGAGGCATGGAAGTCAGGAACAGAAAGCGAGCAATCAGTTCATACCCGTGTCATGCCATTACACATGACGAGTGATAAACAGAGATCCCAGGATAGCCGATGCTTCGACATGATCGAAGAAATGATGCAAACTACGAATGCTAGCCCGACATTCTTGACAACGACGGTTGCTGAGTTAAAGCGGCTCAAACATCGTCACAACCGCAGGCTCAAGCTCTAGAACCGAGAAACAATGGGGAGTCCAATGCTCCCAATCACCCGACTACAAGTCATCATATAGTGCTACCTCCCGTAGCCAGCAACCATACCTTGTCGCAAACATCTATGCCAACAACGTCGGAAGAAGTTCTCGAAGCCATCCGAGATCTCCGAGCATGAGCTAATGCTAAAGATCAACAGGGATCACGGTGGAAGCTGGGGCTTAGTCAACCTTTTCTCGTTAAATGGAATAAGGTCGTATATCCGCCTAAATACAAGCCTTTGTCTGTTATTCCCTTCAATGGAAGAGGATCCTGCCGTCAACATCTGAATCACTTTGGAACCATGACGGGGCATCTATTAAAAGACGACGCTCTCATCTCGAATCTATTTGTCGGTGCATTGATGGGAGTTGCCTACGAAGTGTTCTGCAGTCTGCCAGACAATTGCGTCTCGACCTTCGACGATCTTCAACACCTGTTTATGTCCCAATTTTATGAACCGAGAATGGACATGACGATGTCCACTCTACTAGACACTGTTCAGAAGGACAAAGAGTCTACTCTGGACTATATAGAATGGTTTTGGCAAGCCGTATTAAGACTGCCGCAAGGCATTCCTAAGTCAGTCTTGATGGACACTCACACAGATTGGGCGATATTTAATATTAACGCCGAGGACGCTGAGAGGAAAGCCAAGGAGGCTTATTTATTGGGAATGATCTTTCCCAATGCCAGTAAAAAAGGTAAAAGATCCATCACAGTTTTCGGTAATAATGACCGGGAGTCCAAAGCAAAATATGTCATGGCCGCAAGCCTCAGCCGGGGTGCTGCTCGTGCTCAGAAGTCCGATAGACCCCCGATACCAAAGGGGAACTATTCTTTTAAAGATGAGGACGCATTGCAACTGCTTAATGTACTCCTCGAAGGTGAGAAGCTCCATCTTCTTCAACCCAGGCGTCTCAATGAAGTGGACAAGGTGGATGATCCAAAGTATTGTCATTATCATCAGTACGTCCACCATGCAACTCGAGACTGCTATATCCTGAAAAACCATATACAACAATCGATTGGTGCAAATGTACTGTCGCTGGACTTCGAGGGAAAAGGTGGTCTCTGCCAACATGATAACCCTCCAATTCGGTAACTTCTCGCCTACAAAGGCACAAGATGGGGTCATTCTGATCCTAAAACAACTATAAAGGTCATTAACTTCCTGGAGGCCCAGACATCTGGGCTAATACCCATCCAAACACCTCGAGGAGAGGTCATATGGGTACACCCAGTCCTCACTGATAATTTGGCTCGGCGCGTAGCCCGTCCTATTGCTAGATCGAAGGAAAAGAAAGTCAAATCATGCAATACGATTTCTGTAGCGCCCAATGAAGAAAGGGTAAAAGCAACCAAGACTGATTTAGAATACTCGCATAACTACGACCAGACCCTTCGAAAAGAAACATCATCGGTCCCAACGTCTCCGACTCCCAGTTCATCCGAACCTGGCTCATCCCAACTGCCAGCAACGGATAAGCAGAAATAAAAGGAGGGGCGTTATGACAAACCCTTCAGAAAAGAAACAGCTGTAAGGCTGGATAGGACCTATAACTTTGACATCTTGTTATAATTGGCCAACACTCCAGCCAGACTGTTATTATTCAAGCTTCTTCGTCTCTCCAAGAAGATTTAGGAGGCTCTAAGCAAGGCATTACAATACACTGAGTCTTATTTGGGACAGATAAAATAGCCAGACGAAGACCCCACTACAAGTCCTCAATGTCACAATGTGATGGAAGCTATGTCGAACATCATATTTTTGCAGTAGGATATGCTATTAAAGAACAATAGGCATGCCAGATCCTTGTATTATACAGGATATGTTGGCGTTATTAAGGTCGATCGCATACACATCGACCCTGGGTCATCGGTGAGCATCATACCCCATCGCCTACTACATACTTTAGGGATTTCGATGCATTGGCTGTCCACAACCCAAACCATGATTAGTGGTTTCAATAATGACAAAAGTTGTCCAAAGGGGAAAATTTGTCTGAAAATCCAAATTGGTGACTTAAACACGGAGGCAACCTGCAATGTCATTGACACGGATGTTTGTTATAACCTTTTGCTGGAAAGACCTTGGATACATGAGCACATGATTGTGCCATCGAACCTACACCAGTGCTTTAAGTATGTTAATAGCGACGGTGCAATAAAAACTGAGTTTGCAGACATCGATCCCTTCAAAGGGGTTGAAGTTTACTATATGGAATCACGTCTATTCTAGAACAACCATCAAAAGAACTCAGGTGAGGATGCTGATGATGAGGCAGAAGCTTGGACCCCCTCCGATGAGCCTATCAAACTAAAACTTAAAAAAAGATCTACCTCACTAATAGCCAAGCCAAAAGCGAAGGCTCCAACTCCGTTAGTAGGCCGATTGAAAGAAAAGCCGCCAGCAAGGAAAAGTTCCTCAACTAAGCCCCTCAAAGTGAGGCTGCACAGTCTGCCTCATCCCGCTTCAGTTTCGCAAGCCTTAGATGTTGGGGATAGTAATCTGAAAGACATTGTTGTGCCTTATTTTCCTGCTTTCGACAATGTAATTCTAGAGGACGATTTGTCTTATTTTATCAATAAAAGGATTCCTTTAAATTATTTTAAGTCTTCTTTCGCTGCATACTCTTTAGAGCAAAATTGCGTCTGCTTACTTTTTGAACCAAGTGCTCCCGATACGCAACACATACTTTATAAAAAAGGGAAGAGAAGCCCATTGTCTTCGGTTGAGTAGAAGTCTCTCGAACCCACATCCCTTGTGAGTCAGAACATAAAACCGGTACGGTACAGACTCACCACTACACTCCCCAAACCAGACATATCATGTAGAAGATTGGGTATGATTTGGAAAGAAATATGGGTCTTAACTACAATAAGGGTCGACACTTGCCAGTCAAGATTAATGTCCCTAAGGCAAAGTTTGACCAATATTACCACAAGACCCGCTATGGTCTAGGGTACGACTCGCTTAAGATTCCTGAAGTCTACAATCCAAAGAAGAAACATACTCGTACTCATCGGACTCTTCATGTGACTCCGACGTCAGCATTGGAGAGGTATTTCGGAAAACATTATTGGTGAATATCACGTCCATAGACCAAATCGAGGAAGATAACCAACTCTTCAAGCCCTTTGAGGTGAAACCTTGGGCTCAACAACTTGATTCCTAATGGGAAAAATGCTTCGAACATGCGAACCTCCTACCGAAGATGAAGTTGTACAAGTCAATCTAGGAAATAACTCTTCTTCTAAATCGATTTTCATTAGCAAAAGCTTAAAAGGCGAAGGTCGTGAATCTCTCACAGAGCCTGTAAGAGAATCCATAGATTTCTTCGCCGGGAGCTATAAAGATATGCTGGGTCTGCACCTGAACATCACCATGCGTAGATTAAATATTTCACCCAAAGCTAAGCCAGTGAAGCAGCAACAAACTAATTGAAGCTCAAGTAAGTAAAGTAATAACAAGTGGCTTCATCCGTGAAGAACAACATCTGGATTAGGTAGCCAATATTGTCCCAATCGTCAAGAAGAATGGAAAGATCTGAGTCTGTATAGACTGTTGGCCCATTGGTCATGGTCAAACCTGATTTTAATAATTGATCAAACTCTTTCTTGATATAAATGCAAGTCAACTCAGATGTTTACCTACAACGTTTTGGACACTGCTCAACAATGGATATCAACAATGTTCAGGACTGAAGCTGTTTGCCATTCAGAATGTACTTTCTGTTATGCAATGTAATTTTTTATTTTATTGAGTCTAGGAATACATTGTACACCGAGTCGTACTGGCAAATAGGCTATCCTAAAACGTTTTTCAAAATTATCCTATTCTTTACAAATGACCTACGTTTTTGAAAAACATTCTTTTTACAAAAAGCTTCTGAAGGATCTTTCAAAAAGCCAAAATTTATTTTCTCCAAATGAATTGGCAGAACCCCAGGAGAACTCGGGCCGAGTTCGGCCAGAGTTCGGCCATTTGGAACATTAGTGAACGTTGGGTTTTTGAACTTGATCATCCTTCAGTTACGGTTTGTTACAAAGAGTTCTGTCCGAATTCTGCCCGAATTCTGTCAGATTTCTGTCTTTGGAAAAACTATAAATAGAGAAGTATTTCGATCATTTCAAATCACCAATTCACTTCTATCTCTTCTCTTCCTGGGCTTACATTCTTCCAAAGAGTTTTAAAAAGCTTTCATTTTTAAATCCCAAGCCATTTACAATCCTCTAGTCGATTTGCCAGTGCGGTACGGTCTACAAGTTTCAGAGTGATTGTAATCAGAGGCTTGATAGAAAATTCAACTCTTCACAATTGAAGTTGGTCGAGTTCTTTGTATCAAAGCTCGCGTTTGTAGAAGTTGCAAGGACTTCGTATGAAAACTTGCGGGATTTTCCAATAGTGGATTCAACTGGAAGCTAGAGTTCTTCCGACTGGACTAGTCCTCACAAGAGGGAAACCAGTATAAATCTCGGTGTTTGCGTTTGCCTTCTTATCTCTTTTAAATTCTGTCATTTATTTTTTGTGATTATTATTTTATCTGTGATCTAACTGCTAACAAGTTTTTTAATTAGCAATATTCCGTCGCCTACTCTATTCACACCCCCTCTAGAGTATTCTGCTTTACGATTTCATTCCTACAATTGGTATCAGAGCAGGTTCTCTATAAGCAGGCTCTCCATCTAGAGGTATATCAGAGCGGGTTATACAGGTAAAGCAAGGTAAAATTGCAGTTATATTCAATTTTTATATGGATCACAGCATTACACGTGGCAACTGTGAAATTCACAAGTGAAGGCCAAGCCACAAACAGACCTCCACTGTTTGACGGAACAAACTACACTTATTAGAAAACACGTATGAGTTTCTTTCTGAAATCTCTTGATTTTGACTTATGGTCTGTGGTTATTGATGGCTATTAAAAGCCACCTTGTATTTATGTTAATGGTGTTTTAGCTGAAAAACCCAATGATAAATATACAGAGGAAGAAAAGAAAAAGGCCAGTCTTGACGCACGTGCTATTACCGCTTTATTTTGTGCTTTAGACAGAACTGAATTCAACAGGGTGTCTACTTGCACAACAACAAACTAAGTGTGGAAACTTCTCGAAGTAACCCACGAAGGAACAACACAAGTCAAGGAGTCAAAGATCAGCATACTTACTTAGGAGTATGAGGCGTTCAAAATGAAGCCAAGTGAATCAGTCACTCAGATGTTTACAAGATTCTTGGATATTGTAAATCCTCTATCCTCACTAGGCAAGGATTACAGTAACCATGAGAAGATTCATAAACTTCTACGAGCCCTTACAAAGAACTGGATTCCAAAGGCTACAACAATCATTGAAGGGAACGACCTCTCAACAATGTCTCTAGAAACACTCATGGGTAAGCTACTCACTCACGAGTTAGAACTTCAAGACTTTGAAGATGCTACACCAAAGGAAAAGTCAGAGAAGACGATCGCTCTCAAGGCTCAACATAGAAGAACCATCGAAGATGATTCCGACGACAGCGACTCCGACTCCGAAGATCAAGCTCTTCTGGTAAGAAAGTTCAAGAAGTTCATGAGATTTAACAGAAGAACAAAGGACAGCAAAGACAACAACAACAACGAGGAAGATCCTATTTGCTACGGATGCAAGAAGAAAGGACACATGAAGAAAGATTGTCCCTCAGCATCATTATCAAAGAAAAATAGCAAATATAACAAAGGCTACCTGAAGAAATCTACATCAAGGAAGTACGCTAACACAAGCATATGGCATGAAAGTGAAGCCAGCGACTCAAAAGATGAACAATCAGATGACGCTGCAAATGTGTGCTTGATGGCTTGCGATAAGGTAATCACTAATCCTCTATTTGACCCTTATGATGATTTCACCTTTGAGCAATTAGGAGAGGCTTTCAGTGAACTGTTAGATGATTACAGGAAACTGCGTAGTAAATATGAAACCTCTAAGAAGGTACTCAAAGAGTACAAAGGTGAAATGGGAAGACTTACCGACCTACTAGATCAGGTTAGAGATAATGACTCTTCAAATAAGTCTGGTGAGCTTTCTTCTATTAAATTGTTGTTACACGAGACTGTTAAGCTATCCGAAGAAAAAGACCAAACTATTATCCAGTTAAAGGAAGACTTATCTAAGGAGAGAAAGAGTCTCCAGTGTGCACAGGTCAGATTAGATTCACTTACATCTGACTATACTAGATTATATGACACTTCCAAAAAGTTGGAAATTGGTTTAGGAAAACGGCCTGAAGTTGCTGGTTCCTATTCTAACACATGTCAATTACCGAATCATCGGAACACTCCCAACACTGTCAGACCAAACCATACCAAGACTCCCAAGAAGACTAATAGGCATGCATTCTTCTATACTAGAAAACCAAAACCTACCAATCATGCACCTCACACTACTTTCAACACTCAACATGCTAAATGTCATTATTGTAGCCTCATTGGTCATATATCTTCTGCATGTAGAATCAGAAAGTTAGTAGATTTCAATATTTATGCATGGATACCGAAAACTAACCAGTCAGGACCCTACAAGAAATGGGTACCAAAAGTTTCATCTGCAAATTGTTTTGTAGGTGGGACACCCTTCACATGCAAGGAGCAAATGGATCCTCGACAGCGGTTGCTCACGGCACATGACCGGTGACTCTTCATTATTTGCAACACTGTCGAAGAAGAATAAAGAATGATACGTCTCCTTCGGTAATAATTTGAGAGGGTACATAATCGGTATCGGTGACATTGGTAAGGCTCCCTATCCAGTGATTAAAGATGTTTGTCTTGTTACCGAGTTAAAACATAATCTGCTCAGCATAAGCCATTTAGCTGATCACGATTATGGCATTAACTTCGTAAAAGATAAATGTACTATTATTGATAGTTCAACTGGCAGTACTATATTTGAAGGTATTAGGGAAGACAATATATATGTATTCTATTTGTTGGAAGATGCTAACACGGCAGGTAGATGTTTGATGGCCAAAAGCATTGAGAGTCAACTATGGCATATGAGACTCGGTCATGCAAACATGGATACAATTTTAAGATTATCTATGAAGAAGTTGGTACGCGGCTTACTGGATATTTCTTTCAAGAAGGATACGGTATGTAGTGAATGTGAAAAGAACAAAGCTACCAAATCCGCATTCAAATCCAAGAACGCTGTAAGTACCACTAGACCTTTACAATTGTTGCATATGGACTTATTTGGATCCAGCAGAATTGCTAGTCTAGGTGGTAAGTTATATGCATTTGTCATTATAGATGACTTCTCTAGATATACATGGGTTTATTTTCTTGCACGCAAGAATGATGCATTATCAGAATTCATCACCTTTTGTAAGAAAGTATAGAATGAAAAAGGGTTCATGATTACTCGTATTCGTAGTGATCATGGCGGCAAATTTGAGAATGCAGAATTCAAGCAATTTTGTGACACACACGATTATTTGCATGAATTCTCTTGCCCTAAGACTCCGCAACAAAATGGAGTTGTGGAACGTAAGAACAGAACTCTATCTGAAATGGCTAGAGTTATGTTAAACCAGTTTAGTCTACCAAGATATTTATGGGCTGAAGCTGTAAATACAGCATGCTATATTCTCAATAGGGTTCTAATTCGACCTATATCGAAGAAGACTCCCTATGAATTATGGTTTGATAGAACACCAAATATTTCTTATTTCAAAATCTTTGGTTGTAAATGTTTTATTCTTAATACCAAAGATAATTTGAGTAAATTTGATGAAAAGGCCGATGAAGGTATATTTTTAGGTTATGCAACAAAGAGCAAAGGATATAGAGTCTTCAACAAAAGAACCATGACATTGAAGAATCTATCAACGTCAAGTTTGATGAGCTAAATCAACACTTAGACGATGATGACAATGAAGACATAATCGCACCAAGTACAGCCACTGTAAAACCTTCACACAAAGATACAGAACCATCACATCAGGCATCAGATGAACCTCCAAGCAAAGAAGCCGGAACTAGCAATCTTGAGACTGCACCAAAAGAGATGAGATTCTTGGCTAGTCATCCAAAGGATTTGGTAATTGGTGAGATTACCAAAGGTGTAAGTAATCGTTCCTCTAATAAAGATATATCTTCTTGTGTTGCTTTTGTCTCGCAGTTTGAACCCAAAAATATTGATGAAGCATGTAGTGATAATTTTTGGTTAGATGCTATACAAAAGGAATTAAACCAATTTAAACGGAATCAAGTTTGGGAACTTGTTCCCAAGCCTATTGATCATCCGGTCATTTGCACCCGATGGGTATTCCGAAATAAACTGAATGAGAATGGTTTAGTGACTCGTAATAAGGCTCGACTCATAGCTCAAGGATACAATCAGGAAGAAGGTATCGACTACGATGAGACTTATGCCCCAGTTGCGAGATTAGAATCCATTCGCATGTTATGTGCATTTGCATATTTTCATAATTTTAAGTTATTTCAAATGGATGTCAAAAGCGCATTTTTAAATGGTTTTATAAAAGAAGAGGTTTATGTAGCTCAACCACCCGGTTTTACTGATTTCAAATTTCTTGAATATGTTTTCAAGTTGAAGAAAGCTTTATACGGTTTGAAACAAGCCCCTCGTGCTTGGTACGATCGTCTAAGCACTTTTCTACTTGATAACGGTTTTTCAAAGGGAAAGGTTGACACTACTTTGTTTATAAAGTCTTTGAATAATAAAATTCTTTTGATTCAAGTCTATGTAGATAATATTATCTTTGGACTACTGATGAATCTCTTTGTCAAGAATTTTCAAAGTGTATGCAGAATGAGTTTGAGATGAGCATGATGGGAGAGCTGAAATTCTTTCTCGGACTGCAAATCAAACAAACCAACAATAGGACGTTCATAAATCAAGCTAAGTACACAAAGGATCTATTGAAGAAGTTCGACATGGAAACAGCAAAACCACTTAGCACTCCAATGGCGACTTCAACTAAGCTTGATATTGATGAACAAGGCACATATGTCGACATACGTAAGTATCGAGGTATGATCGGTAGATTACTATATTTAACTGCTAGTCGACCAGACATTATGTTTAGCGTTTGCTTATGTGCACGTTTTCAAGCTAATCCTAAGGAATCACATTTGTGCGCAGTTAAGCGTATCTTCCGATACCTTAAAGGCACTTCTTCTGTCGGCTTATGGTATCCCAAAACCACGTCGTTTGACCTAACCGGTTATTCCGATGCTGATTTTGTCGGATGCAAAGTAGATAGAAAAAGCACTAGCGGCACATGTCATTTCCTAGGAAAAGCTCTAGTCTCTTGGTTTAGTAAAAAGCAAAATTCTGTTGCATTATCAACAACCGAGACTGAGTATATCGCCGCAGGACGTTGTTGTGCACAAATTTTGTGGATGAAACAAACCTTAGAAGACTATGGATTGCATTTTTCACACATATCCATTTTCTGCGATAACACTAGTTCTATTAATTTGACTAAGAATCCTGTATGTCATTCTCGTACTAAACATATCGAGATTCGACATCATTTTCTTAGAGATCATCAACAAAATGGAGATATAGACCTTGTACACATAGACACACAGAATCAATTGGCTGACATACTCACAAAACCTTTAGCGGAAGATCGCTTCAACTATTTACGTCAAGAATTTGGAATTTTAGATATCAATAATATCAATTAATTTTGTTTTATTAATTATTTATTCGATACTCATAAACTGTTGTCGAGACAAGCCTAAAAAGAGTCTGTCTGTCACCACGACTACGGTCGAAGCGAAGCGGTATTTAAGAGTTCTCCGGTGAACCTCTATTAGCTGGGACAGTACTCCTACAACTAATCAGAGACAGATGCTGAGTAGAGAATATTAATTTATAAAATAATATTAATTATATTATTTTGAGATTTAAAATTACTAAACTTTGAATTAATCATTTGAAACGAATTAATGAAAAAGAATGTGGCCTCATTTGAATTTTTTTTTATATATATAGCCAGGCAACCCTTGGCAAATTCGGTCCGAGTTCGGTCCGAATTCGGCCAGAGTTCGGCTGGGTATTTACATATACCAGTACCAACCCGAGGCTTCCTTCTTCTTTATTCTTTCCCACATCTTCATAACAGCAGCAGCGCCCTTCTGAAACCCTAGCTTCTTCTCCATCATTGTTCTTCCAATCCTTGTGGAGTTTCTCGTCAAAACTTTGGATTCGTGCAGAGATCGTCATCCTCTACAACATATCCAATTCTTGGAAGGTATAATCCCTTCTTTCCTCCACTTTTCAATACTTAGGGTTTCTAGAAATATTTTGGGAAAGAATGCCTAAGTTCAATCCCTTCAAGAGGAAGAAGACCAATGCCAGTGAAGAGGCATCGTCTTCAGATCCGCATACGGATTGCCTCTTTTCTCCAGTCTAATCGGACGATGGTGCGTCGGATGAGTTTTACTTTAAAACTTCTGATCAAGCTTTATTGTGGTACGTCGACTTTATCATGCGTACTATTTGCACCGGATCACCGATTAAGTGGACTATTTTTTCGGATCACCGCCCTTACTTTGAGGCATTTGGGTTACAACACTTTGTCACCTTACAATTCTCCATTGTCACTAATGCCATTAGATTATTCTATTGTAATTTCGTGTTTGACACTTTTACAGCGAGGACACGTGTCGGAGGAATTGATATCGAATTCACTGATGAAACGTTAGCAGAAATCTTTGGTATCCTAAACGAAGGTGCCCCGCTCGATGACATCACTGATTTTGATTTCCTCGATGGCACGACACTCGTTAGATTCAAGAATGAACTTTGTGCGCCCGCACGCGTTCTTCCTAGAATGTTCAAGGCTAATAACTTAAACTTGTTTAACTATGAATTACATCGCATCATCTATTCCACCTTACTTCCAAAATCCACTTCTAAAGATGATGTCACAGCACTTGAGCTTTCTGCTCTTTATCATATTCTTAAGGGGATTCCTTTTTCTGCCCCTAAGACTATCATGCAGATGATGGGTAGATGTCGCGGGAGAGACCGCAACCTATCTTATGTGATGCTTATTTCTCGCATTTTTCAGAGATTTGATATTGATTTATCTACTTGTGCTGTCGACCCCGAGCCCAAGTTTCTCAAACTCTCTCGTCATAGCATTGCATCTGTTCCTCCACCTACTGCACCTACTCCTCCTACACCTACTCCCACAGCTCCCACAACACCTGTTCCTCCTCATTCTTACCCTATGACATTTGAGGGTATACATCAACACTTATCAGATCTGCAGTCTTTTTATGTTGAGACCTCTAGGGAACACGAGTTCCGTGATGTGACTCGGTTCCAGGCGATTGCCAACTCCTTCGCCGATCTGAGGTTTGCGCAGACGAGTCATTCTGCTAGCTCTCTACCTCGAGACCCTTCTGTTTCTGGCTACCGCATTGACGACGAGGCGGTACACTCTATGTTCCAGCCAGGGAATGCCTATGATTGGTATCGTACCACTGGCGCCACTCCTCGCACTTCTGGCACTGGTACTTCTAGAGCTGGTCCTTCTGGACATGCTGGAGCTGCAACTGATGACGTTGATGATGATGATAATGAGTTTTGAGATGTTAGATTCTTGAGACTGTTACTTTTGTCTCATGTTTACTTGGAAATGCTCCGACATTCCAAGATTTTATCAGTACTCTTATTTTTTTATCAGCACTTTTTCTATTATGGGACTATTCATAGACATGGTTTTTTATTATGCCTCAGTTTTGGCATCTTAGTCTATTATTCAGCACTTTATGTGTTTCAGTACTATGGTAGCACTATCTATCTTTTGTTGCTTCATACTTTATCAAATACTGCCTGTGACAAATACATGCCTGTGTTGTATTCTATAGACTATCTGTTTCTCTTACTATATTTACTGTTTATACCATGCCTGTCATGATTATCTATTTTTATTGTGTTTCTTCACTGTTTGTTACTTATGCATTTATTACGGGGGAGCTTTCTCGTTTGCAATTATTTTGCTAAGTGACAACGAGGGAGAAATAAGATCTAACATTTTCGTGCATACAGGTTATGAACAATTTCTTTTGATTACTATTTTGATTTGATTCCAGACTTAGATGTTATATCGGCAAGGTTTGTCAATTATCAAAATGGGAGAGATTATTGGCCCATTGGTCATGGTCAAACCTGATTTTAATAATTGATCAAACTCTGTCTTGATATAAATGCAAGTCAACTCAGATGTTTACCTACGACGTTTTGGACACTGCTCAACAATGGATATCAACAATGTTCAAGACTGAAGTTGTTTGCCATTCAGAATGTACTTCCTGTTATGCAATATAATTTTTTATTTTATTGAGTCTAGGAATACATTGTATACCGAGTCGTACTGGCAAATAGGCTATCCTAAAACGTTTTTCAAAATCATCATATTCTTTACAAATGACCTATGTTTTTGAAAAATATTCTTTTTACAAAAAGCTTCTGAAGGATCTTTCAAAAAGCCAAAATTTATTTTCTCCAAATGAACTGGCAGAACCCCAGGAGAACTCGGGCCGAGTTCGGCCAGAGTTCGGCCATTTGGAACGTTAGTGAACGTTGGGTTTTTGAACTTGGTCATCCTTCAGTTACGGTTTGTTACAAAGAGTTCTGTCCGAATTCTGTCAGAGTTCTGTCTTTGGAAAAACTATAAATAGAGAAGTATTTCGATCATTTCAAATCACCAATTCACTTTCAATCTCTTCTCTTCCTGAGATTACATTCTTCCAAAGAGTTTTAAAAAGCTTTCATTTTCAAATCCCAAGCCAGTTACAATCCTCTAGTCGATTTGCCAGTGCGGTACGGTCTAGAAGTTTCAGAGTGATTGTAATCAGAGGCTTGATATAAGATTCAACTCTTCACAATTGAAGTTGGTCGAGTTCTTCGTATCAAAGCTCGCGTTTGTAGAAGTTGCAAGGACTTCGTATGAAAACTTGCAGGATTTTCGAATAGTGGATTCAACTGGAAGCTAGAGTTCTTCCGACTGGACTAGTCCTCACAAGAGGGAAACCAGTATAAATCTCGGTGTTTGCGTTTGCCTTCTGATCTCTTTTAAATTCTGTTATTTACTTTTTGTGATTACTATTTTATCTGTGATCTAACTGCTAACAAGTTTTTTAATTAGCAATATTCTGCTGCCTACTCTATTCACCCCCCTCTAGAGTATTCTGCTTTACGATTTCGTTCCTACATAGACTTCCGTGATCTGAACGCCGCTTATCCAAAACATAAATTTTTATTACCAATCACTGATATGATGATCGAAAACACCTGTGGGTTCGAGCGTATGTCCTTCATGGACGGTTCATAAGGTTACAGTCAAATTTAGATGTTCCCAGAAGACGAAAAATATACATCATTTCGGACTCCAATCGGGGTATTCTGCTACCCGGTAATGCCTTTTGGTTTGAAGAACGCAGGTGCTACATACCAGCGAGCCATGAGTACCATATTCTGCAAGCACTTGCGTAAGACGGTGGAATGCTATGTTGATGAGATCATTATCAAAAGTCATTTCTGTGGTGACCACCTTCATGACTCAAGTTTATCTTCGATCTGAGGAGGGCACACTAATTGAAGATGAACCTGACCAAGTCCTTCCTGGGGGTATCCAGCGGTAAGTTCTTAGCTTTTATCATCACTTCAAAGGGTATCCATATTGACCCCGAGAAGACAAGATCTATCATTGTGATGCAACTACCAAAGAATCTTCGTGAACTTCGCAGCCTTCAAGGACGCTTAGCATATATCCGAATATTTATTTCTAACCTTTCGGGACATTGTAAACCCTTCACTGAGCTTATGAAGAAAGGGGTATATTATTTTGGACCGAAAAGTGCCAACGAGCATTCGAAGACATTAAGAGGTACCTCACAAACCCTCTGGTTTTAGTAGCACCCATAATAGGATAACCATTTTGCTTTACGTTCTAGCCATGGATTACTCTCTCTGCGCTTTGTTGGCTCAGAACAGTGATACTGGCCGCGATCAAGCTATCTACTACCTCAGTCAGCAACTGGTTGGAGCCGAACATAGATACACTCCTGTTGAAAAGGAATGTCTTTCTCTAGTTTTCACCATTTAGAAGATTTTTCATTACGTTGAGGAACAGACGATCCACGTTATTTCCCGGGTCAATTCCCTCAGGGTCCTCATGACCAAACTAGGAGCGCTAAATTCTTGTCTAGCTACGTGGGCAATACTATTGTCACCTTATGATATGGTATTTGTCCCATAAAAAAGCATTCAAAGGCCAAGCACTATCCGACTCCAGGCCGCTCATCCGATAGCCGAAACATCGAAACTTTATGATGATATTCCGGATGAAGTAATAAAAGCCCGTATCACAATAAAAGAACCAGTTTCACGACTGATCTTCGATGGTGCTTTAAGGACAGGACCCAAAGATAATATCGTGGCAGGAGTGGGGGTAGTATTAATCTCCCCCGATGATTTGGTCATCCTACGAGCATACTCACTCTCAGATCATGTTCTAATAATGTTGCCGAGTACAATGCTCTCATTATCGGGATCTGGCTAGGTAAAGTGCTGGGAGTCGACTTCTTGGAAGCTTACGGTGACTCTCAGCTAATAGTTGACCAGGTTCGAGGTCAATACGAGGTTTGACATGAAAACCTGATCCCGTATCATCAGGCAACGATCTCGATGATTTCTACCTTAACAAGATTTTTTATAGAATACGTTCCGCGATTACGAAACCTAAAAGCAGACACCTTGGCTGGTATTGCGGCTTCATTAGCAGTGCACGTTGGAACCCAATAAACAGTTATGATAATCGGTCAAGAGTTGGTATGCCCTAAGAATAACTTATGCATGCAAGGCGACCATTCCATGGATATAAGAGAGGTGTTCGAGACTGGAGGTCCCCCTTTATAGATTTTACGGTCTACAAAATCTTGTTCGATAATACAAAGAAAGCGGCTTCCGTTAGGAGACGTTCTCTTCGGTTCTATTGCGATATTCAAACCAAAACACTTTATCGTTGTTCCTTTGACGGACTCCTACTCCGATGTTTATCGGATAAGGAGGCAAAAGAAGCACTTTATGAAGCTCACGACGGTACTTGCGGAGCCCACCAACCATGTCCTAAACTACAGGATCGACTCAGACGCATGGACTATTACTGGCCCATGATGATAGCAGACGCATTGGCATATGCTAAGAAATATCAAATGTGCCAGACCCACGTAGACTTTATTCACCAATCATCGGGATTCTTACACCCGACAGTTGCATCCTGGCCATTTGAAGTGTGGGGGATGGATATCATCGGTACGATCACCCCATCATCAACAAAAGGTCACCGTTTCATTTTGGCTATAACCAATATTTTTCTAAGTGGACGGATGTGATACCACTCGTTAACGTAAAAACATCAGATGTGATTAAATTCCTCAAGCATCACATCATCTATCGGCTTGGGTTGCCTCGAAGGATCATCCATGACAATGGCCCACAATTTGTTACTAGTACCTTCCGTCGATTTTGCGACCAGAATCAGATTCAGAGTATAGCCTCAACCGTATACAACCCAGCAGCAAATGGGTTGGTCGAGGCTTTCAATAAAACGATTATCAAGCTCCTTAAGAAAGTTGTGTCTTCTAACAAGCGCGACTGGAACGAGAAGCTTGGTGAATACATCTGGGCCTATCGAACCATAGTCCGGACGCATATTGGTAGTACGCCATTCTCCTTGGTATTCCGAAGTGAAGCTGTACTCCCTCTTGAACTTCAAATCCCCTCTCTACGAGTGGATCTTAAGAGTCACATGACTACCAAAAATAACTATCATGTACGACTACAAGAATTGGAAGCACTGGACGAGAAACGTCTCCTAGCTCAACAGCGTATTAAGCTATACCAGCATGAGTCTCGGGAGCTTTCAACAAAAAGGTCAAGGAAAGGTCATTCCGGGTTGGGGACCTCATCCTATCTGTCCGAAGACCAATGATTATGACCCACAAGACAGCTGAAAAGTTCAAACCTAAATGGGAAGGACCATTCGTTGTGGAAACTGTCTATTCTAATGGTGCATATCAGCTGGCGAAGTCTAACGTAGACTTGCTCATGATGCCTATCAATGGCAAGTTACTTAAGAATACTATATTTAAGCAAATACAGGAGTGCAAGTGTCCTAATTGTAACCTTTACTCCTACATTCGTACTTATCATGACTGTATTTGAATGTCTACCAAGTCTATTACCTCTGAGTATACATTCTTACCTCTCGAATCTTTTCTCGACACGTCTATATTACCTCTGAGTTGTTCTTATATTTCTTACCATGTTCTTTTACCTCTGAGTAACTTACCTGTTTTTAGAGTCCGATGTTTGTCATGTCTAGATTTCCTCTGAACATTTTTACCCCTCAATTAATCCTCCCCACGGTGCCTATCATTTCTACTTAACATCCGCATTTAAAATGCGTTAAGGATAATAAGTCCACAAGATTCTCCTATAACATCCACATTCACAAAAGCTCACATAAACTAGCAAAAGGAGATTAGATTTTTTGTTGATATTCATGATTATATATGATGGAAATCTATTACATGTTTAGATTTTTTTATTAATATTCATGATTACATATGATGGAAACCTATTACATATTTTTTATTGATATTCATGATTACATAGAAAATCACTACGGAGGATTCTGGCCCACTCCCCTCCCTTACAGAGAGCAGTAATGTGACAAATCTTTCTTGTAGAGGGCAATAATGTGACAAATCTCCAGTGTTGGGCCTGTATCAATTATTTGAGATAAGAAAGAAGGCCATCTCGAAAGTGTAGGTTGGTCGCCTCGGCCATGCGGATGAGCTGCTGGAAGACAGGGGTTCAAATTGGATAATCAATCCTAACCCTGTAGGCCCAGCAATATATCGGTGTACAACACGTCTTCTCTCGGGAATGAAGACAGCTAGCATGCTGTGTGAGTAGGGATCACTTCACTTGATTTTGTAATAAAATCTCGTATCAGGTCACTCATCTCTTCGAATCAACTGACTTACGATATCCTTCCATGCTCCATCTAAGTCGGCACGAGTTGAAGCAAAACCAGCACAAAGACAAGCAAAAGGATCAGTCTTAGAAAAGACTTAAGAAAAATCATGCACTAAAAATCATTATGCGCGCACGACAAGAGCCTTTGTGTGCAGCACAGTAATGAATGCATCAGCGCATCTTGTGGACAGTGCGCATGTGTGATGGCGCACGACAAAAGCCTCTGTGTGTGACACATTGATGAACGCATTAGCGCATCTTTTGGTCAGAGCACACGTGCACTAGCGTACAATAGAGGCCTTTGCGTGCAGCACATTGCGGGACGCCCCTGCATGTCCTTTGGACGGCGTTCATACGCATCTTCAAAAGAATGAAGTAAGACGACACGTGATGCTTGATCCACGTGATCGATCATGCACAAGAATCTCTATGCTCATAAGACTTGGCCATTGGTAGCGAATCATCTACCTTCGACTACATGGTGCATCATGCCGACGATAATCGGCGTGTCGACGATAGTCTTAGGCAGTTTTGCCTTGGGTTCTCTCTTCTCTCAAGTAAGGAGAGAAGGCTTGGGAGCCACGATGTCGATCGTAGAATTTGGGTGGGGGAAATAGAACGAATAAAATTTCTCCCCAAAAGCCTTTATTTATAGGCTCAAAACATCCCTATGCCCCAACTTAATGCGATGAACCTTGCATTAATAACAATGAATCTGACGCTTGGACTTTCGGGCAGTCAAACAGTTACCCGATCGAATTTTTAGGATCCTTCTCAACACCTATTTATAGGCTTCAAACGATGCGTATTTCGATAAGAAGGCAAAACAAACAGTCGCCTACTTGGGATTGAACCGAATTAACTGCCCTCATCCCAAAGCAGATTTGACAGGCTGGCCAAAGCAGTGGCCACGTTAAAATATTCATATGCTGACGTCAAACGCGCGCTGTTCAAAGTATTTCTAACTTTGATTCACAAAGTTAGAAAACTTAAAGGGGGTCTTGTAGAAGCATGGACCATACTACTCACGTCTCATCTAGGCGTTATGTTACCCGCTCCCCATTTAGGTACCATCTAGGTATTATGTTACCCATGCCTCATCAAAGCGTTGTTACTTACGCCTCACCTATCCATTATGTTACCTACGCCTCACCTAGGCATTATGTTACCCATGCCCTATTTTCGAACCTTGGGCCGAAATGCTTCAATCTCCATGCAAAAGACGGCCAAAGCACAGAGACCGAGGAGTCATGACGAACTATGCTACTCGCGCCTCACTGAAGGCACGCCTCTCCTTCTACCTGTGAGTCAGCTATATAGGTGCATTCAATCCTCTGCATCTCTACCTACGCCTCATAATTGCTTCTCCCGAGGTTGTATTTAATGCGTTGGGCCTCTCTCGAGACTTCGGCTGTGCACTTCGATCCTAGTGCAAAGAATGAACCTAGAGAAATGGAGTACATTCACCTTGGAAATAGTATAGACAGGTGCATGTTCCCTGATTATTTAGGCGTGTGCCACCCAGATTCTCCCCTGTGTGCGTGTGCTTCTACCCCCGTGCTTATAGTTCTCCAAAACTATGAATAAACGCTACCTAGGAAAGTGAATTCCTATGTGCAGGTGTCTTGTAGGCAGCAGTAGAACTAGGTGTGCGCCACGTGTCGAAGACCTAGTAACGCGAAAGAAAGGGTTCTGAGCAGTCCAAGACCTTCTCCAACAGTAAATTCCAACCATCCGCTATATGTCAATAAGCCATAACCCTACACCAGCGAAGTGCACGCGCAGTTCCAACTGACTCGTGTTTAGGAGCTCCATGTGGCAGTTGAAGACCTACGCGCCTATTTGCTCATAGGCTCGTGTACTACTCTTTCCTTCAACTATAAATAGGAGGAGTTCTTCTCCATTTCAAACAACCCGGTTCCCCCCAATTTCCTCAAAAGTATTCGAGCATTACAGAGAGAGTTCTTTCCAATCTTGTTAGCCAGTGAAGTTATGTTCAGCAGTTCTCTCTCACCGTTAGATCGTCAACGGAGTAAAGAATCAACCCTACACTATCACAACCCAATTCAAAAACAAAGTATAATTAGGATTCCTCCCTAAGTGTTTCTTTTTTTTATTCTTGTTTGAAACCTTCCAAGCTTTTCCCTTCAAGCTCACGAAGAATATGCCAAACAGTTTGAAAAGGAAATCAAGGAAATAGATCAAGCATGTGGATGAGATCTTGTATGTCGGCCCTCTCGGTACAGTAGCATAACCGAATGGCTAACTCCACCTGCATGGAACACCAAAAAATCATGTAATGTCCAGTCCCAAAATAAGTAGGACTAGGTACATAACATGCTAGTCGTATATTAAATATACGTAAGCTGTAAAATGTAGTATAATCATGGCTAATTGATCCCATCCACAAAAATAAGGGAATAATGATATGATAAATCAAATATATATATTGTCATTATACAAGTTGCTGGGTGAAGACAAATCTACTACCAACATGAAAGTAGAAAGAAGGACATAGAAAATAAGAATACAAACATCTATTATGATCCAAGAGCATGTCCTCTTCGATAGGAGGGAGAAGATCACGATCCTGGAGGAAACTCCTACGAAAACACACATGCCAGGAGAGATCACCAGGTCCTCAGAGGACTAGCAAGATACATATAAACATGCCTATTGTAAAATTAAATAATCATGCAAAAAGAAAGACAAGTAAAACAGCTAACAATCGATAAGGACGTCTCAATATCATAACGTCATGGGATGCTCCCGATCTCGAGACAAAAGACAAGTCACTACTACCGTAATGCTATGGGACACTCCCAGTCCTAGTGAGAAAATAAAAAAATCGATAATGAATCTCTATACCGCAACGCCACGGGACGCCCCCAGTCCTAGAGATGACAAAGGTCAATATCTAACAATCGATCGTGACTACAAGTCAAGTCAAATCAAACTCGAGGGCGAAGGTAGAAGACTAATCATATCGTCACAATACTCACATGAAACAAACAGTGACACATGAAAGACAAATAAGGAACGTGCACGCAAAGTAAGAAAAATTGCAATAATATGAACATAAGCAGCATGTAATCAAGTATGACTTAAAAAAAATAGCAGTATAGAAATGTATGAAAATAAACTGTACAATTCGGCAAGGTATACTTGCCTGGTGTGGTGCGATGATCATGATGGCACAAAATTGACTTTGGTATTACATTTTCACAAGATGGCTCTAATGATGGGACAGACTGTTCTATCGAGTCCTGAACTGTCTAATTAGCTAGGGTCGACATAAGGAACTCCAGTTTCGTAAGAGAATAGAAAAAATGATTAATCATGGTCCAGGTTTGATGATTGATAAATTGGAGTAAGTAATACATATACTATTTATAGAAAAAATTTATAATACTTGAAAATTTTATTTTATTACCCCAAAATATTTAGATAAATAAATACTTGAAAATAAATTTTAATTTGGAAACTACCCCTTTTATTAGTTAGAATAATTTTAGAAAAATACTTTGAAAATCTAGGAATATAATTTTCATAGAAAAAACTGTAATTTAATTAGGTAGAAAATATTACAACAATATTTTTAGGTTAAAACCTTATTTTAAATACCATAAAATAATATAAATATACATTAGCCCAAAATAAAATTAAACTTTTAAAAATAGTGTGACGGGTCTATTTTTTGAAAATATTACGTTAACTTTCCGAAACATCAAACGGATCGCAAAATCGAGTTCGGGATCTCCCGAAATCTCAAAAATAGTGTGACGGGTCTATTTTTGGATAACTATCACACAAATAATTTTATAAAAAAATATATTATGAATTTCTAAAATAAATTATCGAAGCTAACCTCAATATGGTTAAAAAAACTGGAGGTGAAACGGAGTCCGGAGTTGGAAGTTATGGCTCTTCAAAGTTGCTACATCTGAGGCTGATTTTTATGACGAATTTTGGATATTTTGGACGAAAAAGAGAGGAATTGTGATAGTGGAAAGACACCCTAGATCGGACCCGAGACCAACACAGGCTAACACGAAGAGGTGGACACTGACACGGTACACACACAATAGTGGTGAAAAAATTTCTGAAGAAAAATTTGTACAAAAAAAAATAGAAAGGCTCCCCTATAAATAGGGTGGAGGAAACCTAATTAGATAAGGATTAGGAACGATTTAAATCCCACTTGATAGACCTCACATTAATTTAAATCAATTTAAAATTGTTTCAGTAAAATCTAATCCAAATATAAAACGAGATAAATCTCATCATTAATTTAAAACTATTTAAAACCTAATCCAATAATTCTAGTACCAATTAGATTATAGCAAATAAATTTAAAATATCTTTTTATAAATAAAAAAATAATTCCAAATAATCTAAAATATTTTAAAATAATTCCAGATATTTTTTTCTAAAACCAAAGTTTTACAAAAATATGCATGAATTTATTTTCATGTACATCGCATGCATATAGTACAAATTATTTACATAAATATTACTTTCGAAATTAGTACCCATACTTGTATATCAAATAAAAAGCATTTATAATAATAAAAAATAAGTTTGGCAAATTCGGGATGACTCGAACAAGTAAAGAAAATATTTACATTATATTATATCGAAACAAAATAGTTATTTATATATTTATAAAAAATCTAATAATAAATTTTTTGTATAAAAATAATTAAATACTTCGTATATACATATTCGTACTCGTTGTACAAATTCCAAAATAAAAATAAAAAAATCTACAGTAAAATTTATGGGGGTTACATGCTTGTGCTTTTAATCCGGATTTAATAACAGACATGTATATGTAGTGCGCATTACTTTGACTCATAAAAGTGTGAGATTCATTAAGGGTCAAGAACCTCTAATTGGGTAATAGCATTGTGTCTATGATGGGTTGTTAATTATAAAAGGAATCCATGTCACAAAATATCGGGTTGATGATGTCCCATTAAGGAGCTCATAAGGATTGTCATGTAAATCATGTTGGTGGATTATATTCGACATGACAAATAAAGTTGAGTGGTACTACTTAAGGATAAAAGATGTCGGCAAATATAGTTGTCAATAACTTAATTTGATCAACCGACATTCGATATCTCAAAATGGGGAGACGAACATGCATATAATAAGAAAGAGCCCATAAACCTAGATATGTTAGGAGACCTATCCCTAATTTTTCTTCATGGTCATTGTTGTAGCCTATATATACCCTCTATTCTCTGGCCGCCATATGTACCAGAAAAGAGCAGCTTTCTCTAAATTCATTCGAAATGAGAGAAAGAGAGGTCAGCCAAGGAGAAGAAAAGGTTGGGAGATCGTCGCCCATACAACTTCCAACCCGAGGAAGGAATACGACAAAAGATCATGAGGCCACTGACGGATAGAGGTTGTTGGTAACTGTCATCTACTTCTCATTGCTCTAGGTATTATTCGTGAACCCTAGTTTATGCCATTTGAAGGGTTAGATCATGCTTTAAACTTCTTTGTGCTTTATCAATCGATATGTACACCAATTCGCAGTTCGGAAGAAACTAGGACTTTGTCGCGTGGAAATTGCCATGCACACTTGGACGATGAATCGTTATGCAGCAAACTGTTTTTGCTGCATGGGCGCAGTTCCGTCGCACGGATCTATCTGTGGTCCTAGGGATCCCAGTTCCATCACGAAGACTAGGAAGTTTAAAGGGCTTCCCATACACCTACTAATAGTGTCCCCGCCCATGAATTGCACAAGTTGTATCCACAACCCGAACAAATCATCTCTCAATGTAAAGCTGCTAAACTAAACACAATCTAAGTTTATTAATGTACCGACACACGAACCACTCGCTTCGATAGCTAGCCAAATGCGTAGGCTCATGTAATGCCATACCTCACTCACTGTGTCATATAATGTTATGTGTCATGGTTTGAGAGTAATAGAGGAAACTCCACACAAAGGTGTGTCTACTAACTCTAGGTCAAACACACACACCTATATATCGATGCAACCATCGATAGCACCAAAGCCATACTCGGATGCACATAACTACCACTACTACTAACTTTAGACATAAAATAACAACATATAAATTTAAATAGCAAATAGTGGCAAGGTATCTTGCCTGAATCTCCAAGATGCACGAACAAAGATCCGGACTACCCATTAGTCATTATGATAAGGTATGCACAATATTAACTATAATACTAACCACATATGATCACAATTAGGTCACAAGTCATAACCAGTCTAAAATATGGTCAAGTTGTACTTGTAGCATAGGTTCCTATATAGTCATAATATTCAACAACTAAACCATATAATTTCCTATGAATCTAAACATAAAATATAAAATTAAAATCTGGAAATAACATGAAAAATAATTATAAAATAACATCTATTCATGGCATCTACAATAATTGTGGTATCTAGTTATTATGGTCAACTAGTCACGCAACGTAGCCAAATATGGAGCTGATTGGAAAGATTTGGACATGCAAAATTTAGGGGTTTTAATTCTGAAATAAATATGAAAAAGAATGATAATCATGTGTTCATATCATAAGGCACATGATTTTATCATAGGAAAAATACTACGTGAAGTTGGTGTTCATACAAACTAGGTTTCAATTCAATATTAATATTTTTTCGAGGTTCAATGGGTTCTTCTACGAAGATGGATGCATAAATATATACCAAACTCAATGAGATCATTATATAGAATAATGTGATGATAGAGGAAGGTGTTAGTAATGTTACCAAGTATTTATTTATTGTCGTGGCGCGTCACAAGAGCGACGAAAACAATACTGCACAGAAATTGGCTCAGTTTGGACCAACCTTTATGCAAAATGCGCCACAGACTGTCGGATGCATTCCATGCACTGCGAAAATTGGAGATGTAGAGGACACATAGGGGTACATGTTAGAGTCATTGTGGTGGAGGTTTGATCAATAAAAAGTGCAACGTTGAAGGTTTGAAGACAACTAACCTGTTGTTGTGATTGACTGGGGTGCGGCTAGAGTAGGCACTCAGTTTCGGCCTTGTGCCAACCACAAATGCCATAGTGGCTGCTTGACTGGTTTGTAGAGTTGTGGAGGGAGGTGTTGGGGTCGAGATGAAGGTGGTGGTGGCACTGAAAGGGGTCGGCAAGGTGGTGGAACAACAGCAGTTTCGACAATAATAGTTGTAGGTGGCGGCAGCTTCTAGGGTTCAGGTGTTGAAGACTTTGGGGGGGGGGGGGTGCAGCCTAGGGTTTGGTGAAGAGTTATATATAGGAAAGGGTAGAGGGGGTTGTTGTTGGCTAGTTAGAGTAGGGTTTGGTTGGTTTTCATTTGGTTTATACAGCCCATATGGTGAGGGTTTGAGTGGGTTCCCAAATTGAGTCTACATTAAATAACAGTTGTATTTACCCCTTGATTCTTTTTTTCCATAGTTGCTATTAATTGGGTAAATACTACTTAGGTTGCTCAAACTTGACTTAGGAAAACTAGGTTAGGCTCTACCACATCTAGTTTGGTGAGTCGGTGTGGGTTAGTTTAGGCTAGTTGGGTCTCGAAATCTAGAAAATGGGTCCTTTGTGACTTTCGTGTGTAAGTAGCACATGGGGATTCAATTGAGTGGGACAAAAGTGGCATGTATGTTGCAAGCTTAGTGTAGATCATAATCATGCATTGTGTTGAAATATTCGAGTCGAGGTTGTGCCTCCAATTTCAGTCAGAATGGTCACCGGGTTTATGGTAGGGGCTGGATATTGGGTTTTTGGCCAGGATATTGTGCAATAAAAATAGAGCTCAAGAAGATGTGTTTGAATAAGATATGAAAGTCATGAGTGTAGTTGGGTTTGTCTACATCTTGCATATGAAATTGGTTTGGAGAAAATGACTAATGTTGTGCTCCTAAAGTCAAAGCTACGGTTAAGGGTATATATTGATCATAAATAAAAATAGGAATTTATTCTATTAGGTAATAATACTTATAAATCATAATTAAATCCTAATAATTTATAATTAATCCCTAAAAATGATCATATGGCATACAACCTACCCACATTAGAAATTTTCATCCTCAAAATTAAATACAACATAATATAGTAGCAAATAATAACAAATAATTAAATAACATACCTAAGCCCATAAAGAGATGAGGAAAATGCTCGCGAATCACATCCACACGTTCCCAGGTTGACTCGGTTGGTGCATGATGCCTCCATATGATACAGACTAAAGGAATCGTCTGGCCCTGCAAGACTTTCTCTCTACGATCCAGAATCTCCATCGGTTGCTCTTCATATGACAAGCTCGGTCAGACAATATAACACCCAGTCCCAAAATACATAGGAAGGAATAAGTACATGCCAGTTGTATGTATATAAAGAATACTCTTATACATAAAATCTTCGAATACATACATAAGCTGTAATTTAATCTTAATAACAATATCGCTCTGAATTATAAATCTCATCTTGTAACGCCCCAGTCCCAAAATACGTAGGACCAGGATACGTAAACAAGCCAGCAACGTATCAAGTGGACTCCAATCCAACTCGAATACATATGCTATCTAAGTTAGGTAGTTATATCTCTATATGACTATGATAATCTATATCTCAATCCATAGAGGATAAATTCTTCGTAAAACCAAGTGTACTAATGTTGGCCAGGCATTAACACACTGGATCCCACAGACAAACAAGAATAGACAATATATAATAAAGTGGACCAAACTCTATTATAATTGTCTGAACGAGCTTATAACAGAGAATAAAGCTTGCAAAACTAGGCCATGTCAGTAGAATAAAATGATTAAAAATAAGTATAATGCTAGATGAACATAATGAAAACACCAACCAATTATATAGCTGAATCGAACATAGCAACACCACCTGGATCAACGAACTTTCTCTACAGAAGCGACTACTAGGAAAGATCACCAGGTCCCCAGGAGACATAGCAATGTACATAATATACATGCCACGTAACCGTAAAAAGAATTTGTAATATAAAAGGTAACTACCATAACCATCTAAGTATACATAAGCAGTTGAGGACAATTTTAATAATAGGCACATCCAAACCAAAAATTGTCATAGCCTGCACCTATTTTTTTATACGAGTTCGTAGCCAAATCCAGCCTACGCTGCAGCATCGACGGTAGTACGCTGTCTAGGTCTCGATATCAATCTCAAATACAACAAAATCACATCTATTTACTCATTCACAGTAACTATTCAAATTATAAATCCAATAATTCATCAAAATGACATTCGGGAACAAACTTGCTAAAAATAAAATAACTATCTAATCTGGAATCTAAGGTCGATCTCTAAGATCTCAATCTCCCTTGTATAGTCCATAGTGCAAAAGTAGGAAGCATGCCAAGTCACCTGCAACGATCTAGTCAGGAAAGGAGCAAAGTACAACCCAATTGCAAATATGTAACTTAATACGAAATAAGGTAGACAGTAGAGATGTAGTAGAGAATAAAGAAACATGTACATGAACTGAAAACGATAATCATGTACAATAAATCACTAGCAAGAACATATACGAACAAGATGATTAGCAAAAAACATGTACAATAAAACAGACAGTGTGTTTGAAATACTTCTCGATATGGGAACGGCTTGGGTTAATATGGCACATCATAGATGGCTATCCATAATAAAAAGATACGACTAACCCATACGTGAGGTGTATGACTTAGCTATCCACAATAATAATTATTGGGCTTTGTTCACATAGCTACAGAGCATTTCCCCTCCCGACTCACTAAATAGTCGGTAAACGAGCAATGATACAATTAAGCCTGTCGTCTCACAAACGTGTCTCAACTGGATACTCACTGAAACACAATAAAAGATAGCATTATAATGTAATAGGCACATAAAGCAATAGTGTACTTGCCTCAAGATAAGTTGAAGTTGACTTGTGCGATACAATTTTGATTTGGTTGAAAGTTGTTGTAATATGGCTAATCGCTACTAATTCGATGAATTGTCGACCATCTATGGGTTCTACAAATGAAAAAAATACTAAATGAATTTTTGAATTTTTGGAAAAATTATATATTGTAGATCTCTGTGTTAGCTTTCCAAAACTTCAAATGAATCACAAATCAAAGTTCGAGATCTCTAGGAATCTTGAAAAAAGTGCGATGCATCATTTTTGGACAACTGACAATAAAATAAATATCCAAAAGTTTACGTAAATAATTACAAAAAATAATATATATATATATATATATATATATATATTTGGAAAGCTAACCTCGATACGGTTCTAACAAAAAAAATTGGAGGTCAAACGGAGTCCGGAGTTGGTCGCAATAGCCTCGCGAAGTTGCTATAACTTCAAAAAAATGAGACTGAATTTATGACAAAATTTGGCCTATTTTGAATGAAAAAGAGAGAAATTTTGGAAAAAAAAATATGGAAGATGATATAAGTTCAATAGATATATATATATGGGTAGAAAATACTTAATTAAGATTAGATTTTAAGAGTTTTGATTTTGGGAGAAGAATAATGACTTCTTAAATAGATGGAGATTGACTTAATTTCCTAATTTGGAAGGGTCAAGAATCTAATGAATAAAACTTTCCATTTAATTCAAATCAAATCAATCTCAAAACTATATGGATCAAATCTCAATCCATTATTGATCATAATAATAATTGGATTTGTGGAGAAAGCAAAAAGAGGCTTCCCTTTATATAAGAGATGGGAGATTTCCAAAATAAGTATTAGGATTAGATTCAATGAATTAAATCCTTCCATGAATAAAATTAGATTTGACCCAATCTCAATCCATAATTAGTCACAATAATATTACTTTAAAATAATATATAATGTTTTAAATAATCTTTAAAATAGATTTCCCAAATATTAAAAATATTGATAAGAATAATTCAAATATTCTTAAATGTATATTTTCATAAATACAAATCTCATCTAAAATAATATAGCAATAAATTAAGACTAAATCCAATCATAGTTTAGAATTCACCACATCCAAATTCAAAAATATCTAATAATTCAATAATATTTTAAAATAGATTTTTATAAATAGAACATAATTGATAATAACAAATTAATAAGTTTAAAAGTATATCTTTTTATAAAAACTAAATTAAATTTTTTAAAAATAGTTTGACAAATCCCTTCGTTAATACAAATATCTTTTATAGAAATAAAAAATTATTTTCTGACTAGAAAATATATAAAACTAACAATAAAATAAATAAATAAAAAATCGAAAAGTAGACTTACAAATCTATCCACCTTAGAAAAATTTCGTCCTCAAAATTTTAAATAGTATGACTAGGCACGACTAAGAAATGATACGATAACGATCAAAATTGGTCAGCGAATAGAATTAAAATTCTAGGAAAAGATGCAAATTGGCATGGTCGAAATATAATCAAAATACTCTAGTCGCGATCAAAAAGTCATTAGGAATGATCCAATCGAAATCTTTCGACACGATCCGCTACTTAACCCGAAGTATTTAGACATGATAATAGATTCAAAATCAAAGTATGATTATGAATCTAGTGGAATAGAATCAAAATATAGTAGTTGGCTCTAAATAATTACTAGGAAAAACTCAATAACGATTTTTGAATCGGAAAGATAGGAAAGAAAGAACTTCTAATTTATTGAGAATACAATAATAAGAAATAGGATATCAAATCAATTTGGGGTAAGAGTGAAAGATTTGCGGATCATGAAAAATAATAGTAATGTGCCAATAAAATATATACCCTCTATGGTATTCAAAAATCATATGTATGTATGAGGTCATTTTACCGAGGATTTATGCCTCGCTAGTGTACATCTAGCTACAGTAAACCCTTGATTTTATGACTCAAATAAGAATACGGTATCAAATACTCTATCAACTCTATCCAATATTGACATAATAACTCAAGCATAAAAATAAGACAACTAGGACATAGTTTTAATAATATTCGATAATATATGCTTACCTGAAATTACTTCAACTTAGGGGTCATGCCTCACCAGTGCGCTGCATGCTATAGAGAACCCACAGTCTCCATAATTCAAATAAATGACGACAGTGCACATCTGTCTTGCCATTATAAGTCACTGAATATTCTTTCAAACTCTGTCCATAAGAATTTTCAATGGAGCTTCTAGAATTTCAAACAAGTTCCAAGATGATCATGATAGAAAAAACTGTAAGTATCTGTCCTTGAAGTAAAAGTAAAAATATTTGAAATTAAAAACGATCGAAAAATGAATGAAGATGACTTGGAATAGATAATTGAATCAGGTTAGGCTCAAAAGTCAATGGATGGAAACAAAATATTGACTTCTAGGGAAATAATTACTTAGGGCCAACGAAAATAAATACAAACTTTTCGATATGGCAATGTTTAGAAAAGGCAGAAAATAAAATTGCACAAATGATCAAAATTAGGAATTGAATTCTAGGAAATCCTAATTTATCAAGCGAATAGTCTACCCACCTTTGATCCTACCATCATATCAAAATAAAATAATATATTCTCATAGGAGAATTCCTCAAATATCTAATACGGTTTAGAATTCAATAAATTCCTACCTAAATCATATGGCCTATGCAGCAATCTTAACTACCCAGCAGTCAAATTGAATAAGGGCACTTCCTAGTCCTGGTTATTTACCTAAAAATCAAATCAATCCTAATTGTGAATGAGCATTTCCTAGTCGCAGGCTCGCAATAGTACGACTAACTTAAGTACTATCACGAGTTCGCATAATTTTGTGAAAATAGACCAGCATGGGCCACCAAAAAACTTGTCACGGCCTGTACCCGCTTTTTGGATACGAGTTCGTAGCCAAGTCCAGCCTCCGCCGCAGCATCGGCCGTAATACGCTGTTTAGGTCTTGATATCAATCTCAAATACAACAAAATCACATTTATTTGCTCATTCACAATAATTATTCAAACTATACATCCAATAATTCATCAAAATGACATTCGGTGAACAAACCCGCTAAAAATAAAATAATTATCTAATCTAGAATCTAAGGTCGGTCTCTAAGATCTCTCTCTCCCTTGTATGGTCCATAGTGCAAAAGTAAGAAGCATGACAAGTCACCTGCAACGATCCAGTCAGGAAAGGAGCAAAATACAACCCTATTGCAAATATGTAACTTAAATTAAAATAAGGTAGACAGTAGAGATGCAGTAGAGAATAAAGAAACATGTAGATGAATTGAAAATGATAATCATGTACAATAAATCACTAGCAAGAACATGGACGAACAAGACAACTAGCAATGAACATGTACAATAGACAATGTGTTTGAAAATACTTTTTGATATGTGAACAGCTTGGATTAATACGGCACATCATAGATGGCTATCCATAATAAAAAGGTATAGCTAACCCGTATGTGAGGTGTATGACTTATCTATCAATAATAATAATCATTGGGCTTTGTTCACATAGCTACTAATTATTTTCCCTCTCGACTCACTAAACAGTCGATAAATGAGCAATAATACAATCAAGCCTATCGTGTCATAATCGTGTCTCAACTGGATACTCAATGAAACACAATAAAGGATAGCATTATAATGTAATAAGCACATAAAGCAACAATATACTTGCCTCAAGGAAAATTGTAGTTGACTTGTATGACACAATCAAGATTTGGTTGAAAGTTCTTGTAATTATGGCTAACAGCTACTAATTCGGTAAATCATCGACCATCTATGGGTTCTACAAATGAAACAAAATACTAGATAAAATTTTGAATTTATGAAAAAATTATATATTGTAGATCTCTGTGTCAGCTTTCCAAAACTTCAAACGGATCGCAAATTGGACTTCGGGATCTCTAGGAATCTGGAAAACAGTACGATGCATTGATTTTTGGACAACCAACACTCAAATAAATCTCCATAAATTCAAGTAAATAATTACTGAAAATAAAATATAGATTTGGAAAGCTATCTCGATATGGTTCTAACAAAAAATAGGAGGTCAAACAGAGTCTGAAGTTGGTCACAACGGCCTCGCGAAGTTGCTATAGCTTCAAAAAAATGAGGCTGAATTTATAACGAATTTTGGCCTATTTTGGACGAAAAAGAGAGAAATTTTGGAAAATAAATATGGAAGATGACATAGGTTCAATAGACATATATAATGGGTAGAAAATACGTAATTAGAATTAGATTGGAAGGATTTTGATTTTGGGAGAAGAATAAGGACTCCTTAAATAGATAGAGGTTGACTCAATTTCCTAATTTGGAAGGGTCAAGAATCTAATGAATAAATCTTTTCATGAAATTCAAATCAAATCAATCTCAAAACTATATGGACCATCTCAACCCATAATTGATCATAATAATAATTGGGTTTGTGGAAAAAAGTAAAGGGATGCTTCCCTTTATATAGGAGATGGGAGATTTCCTAAATAAGGAAGGATTAGATTTAATGAATTAAATCCTTCCATAAATTAAATTAGATTTGACCCAATCTCAATCCATAATTAATCACAATAATATTACTTTAAAATAATATATAATATTTTAAATAATCTTTAAAATAGATTTCTCAAATATCAAAAATATTGATAAGAATAATTCAAATTTTCTTAAATGTATATTTTCATAAATACAAATATCATCTAAAATAATATAGCAATAAATTAAGACTAAATCCAATCATAATTTAGAATTGACCAAATCCAAATCCAATAATATCTAATAATTCAATAATATTTAAAAATAGATTTTTATAAATATACACTTAAACATAATTGATAATAGAAAATTAATTTAAAAGTATATCTTTTTATAAAAATAAAATCAAATTTTAAAAAAATAGTTTGACAAATCACTTCGTCGATTCAAATATCTTCTATAGAATTAAAAAAATTATTTTCTAACTAGAAAATATATAAAATTAAAAATAAAGTATAAAAAATTTGGGAAGTGGGCTTACAGAAATCACTCATGGCACCGTGTCGTAATACCAATGAGTGAACAGGAAACAACTCTGAGGCTCTGCTACAGAGAATGCCGGGTACTTCGGTAGAGTTCTCCCCACCCCATGCTCTAGAACTATCCAGTCAAGTATGAATCATATATAAGTAACAAGTCATGCGAACTAGTACTACATGCTATCATAGAGTCCATAACCACGAATATCTCATGTCAGACTTTGTATCATATCATCATCATCCATCGTGTCCGTGTCATGTGGTCTATCGTGCCAATAGACACGAATTTAACATATCATCGTGCCTAGTGTCGATACTCGATATCCATAAATAGATGTTAGCATCCGAATACTAATTAGATGCTAAGTACCAACTATTCCTACGTCATGATATATATGAAGATAGAAACAAGAGAACAAAGTAAAGAAAGAAACATGTAGTAAAAACATGGCAATGTACACTTGCTTGGAACTCAAAGCTGCAGATGTAAAGGACCTGCTCCGGCATTCAAGTTTGAACAATAGCCTATATATATGTAGTAACATCACATCAATAACTATGACACGACTCACTAAAAAATACATAAAGTATAACTACAATACATCATTAGTCACTTAAAGTCTAAACAAATCAAGGGTTCTAGCTACATAGGTAGACAAAGGTTGACTAATCAAGTACCAATAAAAGCGTATAATCAACAAGCCTATTAGTCACATCACATCATCAAGTCCTTTGTATTAATAAGATAAACATGGTTATAACTAAGGTTCATGTAGGTACCAGGTGTTCTCACACTAGGTTTCCATATACAACATATCATCAACCTTTGTATTCACTAAGTGTCCAACTATGTCAACTATCCTAGGGTTCATTTTGTCTATTAAACAGTCAACAATAGGTCAAGTTACAGTCATAAAAAACAATCACATACTCTATTCCTCAAGTATTTTCATTCATCCAACCATATACAACTCTATTTGTACTACAAAATGTAATGTATAAATATGCAAGTCAAATATAAATTTTTAATAAGATCATGGCATATACCTCATTCCTAACTTTTATTTGTCATAAAACATGTGTGCAAACACTACTACAACTAGTGCACAATACTAGCATGGCATCTTCTACATTCTAACATAGTGTTTATAAAACTAGCTGGCACAAAATCTTGGCAAAGTGCACTACTAGTTGCACAACATTTAGTTATGTCTCAACCATACATTTATTTATATATAACATCCTAAACATAACTTATATCTTATGGAATTTAGTTACAATTGGAGTAAAAATTATGTTTTGCAAGTGGATGATTAGATTTTAGATCGTGGCAAAGTGAATAGGACAATCAGTGCATAAATAACATTCAAGTCTAGACATGAAAAGTAGTAAGTGTTCTTGGTGTAATATCATGAAAAATATGAATAGGAAGTTGGTGAAATTAAATAGGGATGTGAAGTACATGTTGATATGGTTGAGTAGGTGGAGTTTGAGTTCTTACCAAAGTGAAATGGGAAGGAAAAAGAGGACTGTGCACTGTTTGCACAAATTTGTCCAAATTTGGATACTTCGATTCGTAGCTGTTGTCTGGGGCTTCAAAATATTTCTCCATGTGCTGTGGGGCTTAGATAAATTAGGGAAGAGGTAGAGGATAAGGATAAGGATATTTGGTTGCTCTGGTGGTGGTTGGGTTGTGTACGTGGTGGAGTGGCCTGAGAAGAGGAAAGACTGAATTCAGATTCAGCGTAGACAACTCTGATGGAGGGTCTATTTTAAGGAACTTAGAATATCTTTTGATGGAAGTTTTGTGAAGGAAAAGTTATAAGAACACGGAGAGGAAGAAACATACAAAATTTTATAGAATGATACTTATTGTAGAGAGAGATATGGCCAAATTGGTGGAGACTAGCTGAATTCGGATTCAGCCTGGGTAGGGGTTGGATATATGGTGGTGTGGAGGGAGATGGAAAAGGTTTTGGGGAATGATTTGTGAAGAAATTTTTTTTAAAAGAGGATTAGAAAGTAATGTTCTTTAGGAGTTTTGAATGGGGGGTAAAGAGAGGGGGGTTATGGCTTTGATGATGAGGAGTTTTACGAATGGGGTAAGGAATGGTTACAAGTTATAACCCCTTCCCTTTCGCATTCCACTCTAATGATTTAATAAACCCATGGTTGTCCAAAACTAAAATGATGAATATGGATGGTAAAACCTGGCTTAGTCAACCTAGGTTAAGTCCAACTACTTCTAGTTGGGTCAAGTTCGGGTCGTTGCGGTTTAGGTTGACTAGGTTGTTCCTATTGACTAGGAAATGGTTCATTGTGACTATTGAGGGTACGTAACAAATAGGTTCAATTGAGTGGGACACATGTATCATTGTGACTATATTGACTAGAAAGTGGGTCAACGGTTGCACTATAGGTGCTAGAAATTAAGTTTTTTGACCCGAATGTTTTACATTAAAAATAGAGCACAAGGAGATATGTTTGAGTGGGACATGATAATCATAAATGCCTGTGGGCTCGTCTAGATCATGCATATAAAAATTATTTGAAGATAATGGCTAATGTTGTGATCCTAAAAGTTAAAGCTTTGGGAAATATTTTTAAAATTTAATTTAAAATAGAAGTATAAATTATTAAAATAATTATTGAAAAATAAATCAAAATAATTCCAAAATTCAGAGTGCTTACAACTACCCCTGGAAAATGTTGTCCTCGAAATTAAGATTATAACTATAATTAGAAATCTATAAAATTTTGGCAATAAAGATAGTTTAAAACCTTACCGAAATCGTCGAATAAATATCATAATATAACAACAATTAGTAGTAGATAATATAACATACATTCCTATCCCATAAAGGGTTGATCCTCGTATGATTGACTCGATTCCACTGTGATTTTGGAATGGTCAATCACATGTCTAGGGTCGGTCACATACGTCCTCAATTGCGAGGCATGGAACACATCGTGCACTCCCTCTGGAGATGGGTGTAATGCAAAATGGTATGTCACTTCTCCAACATGCTCTATAATGTCGAAGGGTTATTAATCTAGAGGTAAGCTTCTAACTTGGTTTTTGAGTTTTTATATATGTCTAACCACAAAGACAGAAAGATCACAATTAATTCGTAAGCTATGTCAATCTTTAAGCTCTATACTATAGTCCTATTAGTTATATACGAACCCTTTTTTGTAGTACCGTTAATAGTCTACCCCTTCTTACTAGAAGAAATCTATACCTTCCTTACAAGTGCCCTAACCTTTTTTCACCTACCTGCTGGGTAAAGGTCGAGGCTGAGCTAGTCAGATACATAAGCCTATTGGTTAATCTTCTGGCCTGGCTTTCTATAGGTCGTTTTAAGACTAGTTTTACCATATAGAGATAATCATCTATTCTAACTCAGATTTTCCTATTTTATTCAATAATCTTAGGTAACAAATCTTCATACTATTATCTTTCGTTAATATTCCTTTCTAGTATACTTTTATTCCATATTCTATCTTAGGCATTAAGGTAGCAGGGTTTAGTCTAATATTTCTAGGGTTGCTCATTAGGTTTAGCCTTGTACGGTACTATGTTCTGACTTAGACCTTGGTAGTGGACCTATAGAATTATATCCAATTTGGCTATACCTAGTCCTGTAAAGCATGAATTTCTATATCCCCCAAACAAAATTCACATGACACTAGTTCTACCTAGATTTAGGTCCAATCTTAAGTACAAGGCTTAGTAAACCGTTCTACCCATAATAAAAGTCATAAGTCATACTTTCTAAAGTCTACCACCAGGGTGGTGTTTAAGCTTAGAAAACTATAACTAGGGTTCAACTGTGTATTCTATCAAATCGTATTTCTAATCATCAGAAAAATTATATTCTTATTCTCCTAATAAATCTCTATGGATATGTAAAACTTCTAATTCACCCTATCTATTTTGACAGGGGCAGGAATATATATCCATTAATTAAGAGGGGTTTTCTACTAAACCGAAACACCTATAAAAGTGCAATACCCTCTTTTCTAGTCGGTCTTTCTAGTAGATATGTTCTATCCTACTCAGATATCCTTAGATAATCAACCTCCTGTGAAATATGCTACAAATATAGCTTTTATCATAGGACAAAATATAAACAAAACTACCACAGCTGTTCTAGCTACTGAGGAATACCATGTTCAATGAATTCATAAATATAACAGGTGCATTTGTCCGTCAAAGGCAACACCAAATCTTGTAGTGGTCGTAACGTGTCCCAAATATTATGCTTGGAATATCTTCTCTCCATCTCTTATCTTGATGATATCCTGATCTCAAGTTAATCATAGAAAAAAAAAACTTTTGCTTCTGTCATCTGGTCGAACAGGTCGATAGTGGACTGTACTTCTGGTTACTTGAATAGTCTTGGACTTCAAAAGATCAATCCGTCTGAAGATGACAATTACCGACTTATGTCAAAGTGTAGGCTATTTATCAAGATTTCATAAGGATAAGACTAGCTAAACTTCTTGGTCTAACTTATGCTACAATAAAGTATTCTATCTCGATTACAACCACCTTACTCACTTATGTAAATTGGGTTTCCTCCAATCGTCGCTTCTTGCAACATGGGATTACCCCCTAGAATTGCAGTCTGCTACTTCCTAGCCATCCTTGACTGGTCCTACGATTCTTTCCTCTTTATTCCCTATGTGCATCTTATTCCAACACAATTGTTGTAACTACAAGTCTTTTGGAATTTCTATCTTAACGGTGTTGTGGAAAAGGGTTCAACATCTCCATGATTTTCTAGTCTACTCAAACTAAGATTCCTAATTTTCCTCTCATGTCCTCAGTTAGGTCTATCTACAAAATTTAGGACTACCAAAAGTCAAATCCTAATCACTATGTCATTCTTTTATCAAATCTCCTTATTAGTATGATTAAAACTCACCCGTTTTAGTCTATAGGAAGCTATTTAATAATCACAAATACACCTAACCCTTCTATGCTTGTATACTACGTAATGGGGTATGTTAATGCTATACAATGCTTATATTTGATACATTGGCAAACATTTACCTATTGACTAATCTTCTAGTCATGATTGTTGATAGGTCCTTTAAAAGTTATTTACCTTCTACTTAGAGTTAAGTCTAGTCATGAAAAGTCATAGGCATGATTAATAGTTGGCATGTTCAATGAATAGAGTCATGTCTGAGATAGAATCTAGTCAGATAGGACCTAAATCTGATTAAGTATGGCAATAATAGAATTGACATTAGGCACGACTAGAATTAAAATCATACTAGCGTGGTTGTGGATTAAAACTTTGGTATGATTAATAAAATCAAAGTATAGTCAAGGTCAATAGAAATTAAAGTCTTAGGCACAATCCCTAAAATAAGAATAATCACAGAGTCATCTAGGCATGATTAAAAATTTACAATTTTGGCCCGATTAGGAATAGATCTAGATATGATTAAGAAATAAAATCAAAATCACGACCAGATGGATTTGGCATGATCAAAAGCATTAAGTCATGATCAAAATTGTATAGGCACGATGAAGCATAAATTCAATCTATTAGGCACAAGTTAGTTAAGATTAAAAGGATCAAATTGTTTAGATCAAAATCATGATCATGTTGGAATAGAATCAAAATTTAAGAATAGAATGATCTAGGCATATAATCATTAGTATATTTCAAATCACTTTAGCAAAATCAAAATTTATAAATCAAATTTAGGCATGAATAAGAATGAAACTTTAGGTGATATTGTTATTTGGCACGATTAGGAATATTCAAATTCATAGTCATTTACGCACGATTAAGTCATGTTAGCACGATAAGCACAAAATCAAAAATTGGTCAAAATTATATAGGCACGGTGATTCATTTACGCACGATTTAAGAAAAGATTCATAATATAATCGAAATCGTACAGGCACGATGAAGTTTATCATCTTTAGGCATGATATAGTCATGGTAGAGTCAAAATTGCTAATTATGATTGAGTCGAAATGATCAAGATTAAGTATAGAATGATAGGTACGATCAAAGTTTGAATTAAAGTCATATTGATGATCAAGGCTTATGCACGATTAAGAATAGAATCAAATATAGTCACGATCAATGGATCAAAATCACCTAGTCATGCAAGGTTTTCTAGGCATGACCAAAATTAAAATTTTGGTACGTTCAATGATAAGGTAATGATTAAGATATATTCTAATTATGGTTAAGATATGATCAAAGCCTAGTCATGGGCAATAATAGGAATGAAATCTAGGCACGAGAGCATGATCAAGAATCAAAATTTAGCACAATAAAGAAATAATCATACTCAATTAGTCACAATCAAATATGACCAAAATTTATTAATATTGAAAATCAAAGGATGATTCCAAATATAGGGAAAATCGAATCACTCTTACAAGGATAGAAAAATCAAAAGATAGATTTTGCTAAGAGAAAAGATGAGGTAATCATCATACTCTACTCTCCCTTCTAACATCACAGCATCTATCACGAGTATCTACTACTAGCCATCACAGTTTACTATATATGCAGCTATTACTGCCTTTTACATTAATATCTGGGTACAAAACTGGTAAAGGTAAAGGCTATCTTAGTATGCTACATATCATCAATCTTAATACATCCAATCATATCCTATACATACATCTACATCTCGGGAATATAGTCCCGGTCCTGACGAGCATCCGGAGTGCGCTTCGCTGGTAGGTCCATCTGCTGGTCATAACTCTCTAAAGGATCAATCTCACCTGTAATCAACGATCCAGTCAAGAATGGAGCAAAGCACAATGATAATGTGTATCTATAATAGTTATATGATTTATGATTCAAAATAATGATAAATGATTTATATTCAAAATTCATTATGAATAATGATAAATGATGATAATGATAAATGATTTATATTCAAAATTTATTATGATATTTTCTAAAAATTCATAATAATAAATGATTTATATTCATAAAATAATGATAAATGATTTATATTCAAAATTTACTATGATATTTTCCAAAAGTTAAATATATATATATTTTAGTATATAATATTATATAATAGGTTGCCATATATAGATTATTGTATCTATATAATAGTTGACTGATAATGTGTATCTATAATACTTGACTAGTTGTGTGTACTAATAAGATAAACGTCTAATTATGGCAAGTAGATGATTGAGTGGTACCTAATTTAGTATTTTATTACTTTTAGAGGATCGTGATCAGTCGGTTGCAGTAGTTGGAGGCGGACCGATACTCTATATTCTTGCCGGCATTTCAGGCAAGATACCTTGCTACTTTTCTTGTCCTGTTAAAATACATGGATTGTTATTATGCATGGGAATATATGTGATAATAGAGGGCATCCAAGTGTGACTTGGGAGCTGTCGATGGTGTCATCAATATGATAGTGTGTGTTTGACTTAGAGGTTAGAAGACTCTTACCCTAGCAATGAAGTTATTTCTTTTATGACTGGACACTTCTCATGACACGGTACTATGAGTGAGATTATATTGTGTTGGCATGAGCTTACATATATGGCTAGCTACCAGTGCGAGCGGTTCGTGTGGCAGTTCATATATTGATTAGATTGAGTCTAGTTAGTGACTTGTATAGAAATGTAGATTGCCCAAGTAATGGATGTGATTTGAGCAAGACATGGGAGGGAAAGACTATTAGTATGCGTATGGGATAGACAATACACATAAGCCTCAGTGTGCCCTGTTATTGGCTATACTAGTGGATATATCCGGCAGCGGCCACGGACTAGTATCCAACACGGTCGGGGAAGTATGCTTGTATATTTTTTAGCATTGGTTGATGGTAATGCTACTCCCCTACCTATCCATACGGCCCAAAGTCATCTTCGACATGCATTCACATAGATGGATAGGTAGCCCAATTTTATTCTGGTATTTATTTCAGTTCATATTGTAGCTTGTTGTTTTGTATCTTGTTACGTCCCTTTGAGGACCTGGTTCTTTTTAAGATCCGAACGAGCACCTAAAATCCAAAAGTTTACGGACTAGGTATTGAGCCCAAATTTCTTGCAGAGGACATAAAGGTTGTGCCCCGAGGAGTTTTCCAGATCCAAGGGTTGACAGTTGATTACAGTCATGGATATTTTATCTAACTAGCTATGTCATGAGTATTTCCTTATTTCAGTACTTTATTATTTTCAGCATTGTATTTTTATTTTTGTGGATATATTTCCACTAGACTTGGATTATTTCAAACAGATCAGATTATTTCAAACATATCTTGTATTTGGATATTCACACTTATTTCTATTTTAGTTAGACTTTATTATATATTTTTCTGTGTCGATGTTGCTATTTTATGGATGAGATCAAAGTGTTATGTTGTTGCCGTGGAGATATTAGATTACATGTGACTGTTGCATTGTAGTTGTAGGATTCAACTAACTACGATTAGGATAAGTCCATTAAATTAGGGATACTTATTATAGCCGTACAGCTAGCATGCTCATGTCTTGGGTTCCTAAGTATTTTGGAACTAGGGCATGATAAGACATAGCATATTGAGGAGCCGCATGTTTTTTTTTGTAGCAGACCCATGAGGCCTTGGTCGTGAAACGCGCTCCTCACATGATCCTTTATTAAGAAGAAGATTCTACCGGTTATGGCCTGAAATTCTTTTTCTTCTATCTTGAGGCTGGAGGGACCGTTGGCTGAATTATTTCGTCCACCAGATCCAGATTTACCTACATAATTTTTCCCCTTGCCATCTTGATTAGGGTTATTCCGGAGCATGGTTGCACGCTGGTGGAAGGTTGGTGTTTTCTTCGTGGCTTTGGGAATCGGGACCACTACGTCTTAGACTTCGACCACGGGAAGATCGTCGAACGATATTGACACCATGTTAGCCGCCATCGTGTGCTCTTCGAAGTCGAGGGTAATAGTCTTTGAGTCGATGAGCCGTTGGATCTGCCCCTTTAGGATGTAAAATCCTTGGTAGCATGGCTGATGATTTCGTGGTAGAGGTAGTACTTCGGATTGTCTATCCTACCTACTTCATCTAAGTTCTTTGGCTCGGGCAACCGGAGTGTATTGTTCTTCATTAGGACATTGAAGTTGTCGATGACATGGTCGTTAGTGAAGGAGTAGGTGTCCCTTCACCTAGACGAGTCTTTCTGTGATTGCTTCGTCCCTCATTTCTTTATATTAATGTCTTTTCCTCTGCTGCTGTGGCCGTTATTGTTGTTTTGAGGGTGCCTCCCTCTATCTTCAGTGTTCAGGGCCTGTAGCCTGATCAGATGAATACCTTTCAATTTCATCTGGCTTGGTCGGTACTTGTGATGAATGTCGCACAATCCTAGTGCTGGCATGTGCCCATGCAAAATTTTGTACATGGCGTCAGATCCCGCTCGCGTGTATCCACGAGGACCGTCTCGGGAGTCCCCGGAGGCATCTTTAAAGCATTTTTTTTGAAGCGCTTAATGAAGTCGTTTGCCGGTTCTTTGTCCCGCTGGACTGTATCAATGAGGGTGGATATTGTCATGTCCATCATATTGTCTTAGAAGCGTGCCAGGAACAGCTCATGGAGGTCGTTTAATGTCTTGATGTAGTTATCGGAGAGATTGTAAAACCATTTGTACGCGATGTCGGTCAACGCCCCCACGAACACCTTGGTGAGCAGGACATCGTCTGTCATGGACTCGAAGTAATTCAGGTACCAGCGGGGTGACGACTTCCCATCAAAAGGAGTCAGAGACTTGGGTATGTAGTTCGGAGGGAACACCACCTTGTTCCATTCGGCGGGATAAGGCCGTCTTATCCCTAGCTCTACATTCTCTTCCGGCTGCTGATGGATTCAAATTGAGCCTACAACACTTGAATCTTCCTTCGGTCATTATTGGTTGGAGCCGGTACCGATGGTTGCGGGCTGGAAAGAATGTTGGGCTCGCCGTTAAGTCCTGCCGCTTGACTTCCTTGTCATGAAGTCGTTGGTAGGGTTATGTTAGCCCTTATATCCTCCATTGATTGAGATAGGGACTGCATCGTGTCATTGAGGGTGGCCATCTTTGTTTCTAGAGCGTCAAGCCATTATCGGTCACTTGTATTGACATCGTCATTACCGGCCATGTATATCATTCGGCAGTTCGAGAGGCTTAGCGAGGGTATGGGCTCACTATGCCTAATTCTCTGGGCCTTGTCTTCGTCTAGTAGGGACGCATGGTGGCATCGTCTTCTGACTCAGACGGTTGGCTACCCCAGCGGTAGCTTGGTTGGGTGAAAGTCTACCCCCAGACTCGCATCTTATCCTTAGAGGATTTATATCCCCAGCGTGGAAGATAGGTGGGGAAGACGTACCTCCTAGTTGCGGCACGCCTTTATGCAAGGATACCCTTGATCAGGTATTCTGGAATACCCCTATCGTAGGCATAGCCGGTTGGGCTAATCATTGTACTGACAGCCTCCTCGTGATGGTTGAGGAAGAGAGCGCCTTTGAGCCCTTCGATAGGGACGGGATTATCCCTTCGGGCAGATTAGCAGGAAGCATGAACTGGTTCATCTTCCATCGTCTGCTGTAGTCATTGGAAGATGGATGACTTGTTTGTAGATATTGATAACTGAGAACGACAACGGTTGATGATGATTTGGGTGCTATACCTCGTAGAGGGTTTGCTGCATGCGACACCTTCTTCTTTTAACCGCCGCATGTGATTGATTATTTCTTGCTAGTTTGGCAGAAGGTGTTGGCCTATGCCGTGTGGGTCGTATGGCTGATCAGATAAGGCTCCCGATCCATCGTAGGGGCTACTCTGGATGGGTCTATGGGGCCGGCTCACTCATGCACATGATTTTGGCGGGTGCATGTGTGTGTCCGATAGAGCCTTCCGTTAGCGGCCGTAAAATCATCCGAGGCACTTCTAATGGATGCCCGTCGAGACAATGGTCTGGTTGTGTTGAGCCCGCGTTGCTCTGGACCTCATTATACTAGCATTAGAATAGAACAGTGCGTTTAGGTCCACTTCGTAGGCGGTTCTGGAAGATCATGTGAAAGACAAATCTATTTCGCCTTCCTTGTGTGTGCTGCTGTCTGGCACTATTCAGGGACGTTTGATGTGCGTCTACAGGCACGCTTATATATATATATATATATATATATATATATATATATATATATATATATATATATATATATATATATATATATATATATATATATATAAAATATATATATATATATATATATATATATATATATATTTATTTATTTATTTATTTATTTATTTATATATATATATAATATATATATTATTTATATATATATATAATATATATATATATTATTTATATATATAAATTATATATATATATATATATATATATATATATATATATATATATATATATATATATATATATATTCACTATATGAAAATTCCTACAAAAATATGAATAAATTCTAAAAAATTAAAAATATATAAAAATATATTTGTAATATATACCCTATTTTATGTAATAAAATATATATTTTTAGTGCAAAACTCTTATATTTATTTATACACTAGTTATTAATGAAAACGATTCTCATTAACAGAAAAATTTCGAAACATAGTTCTAATAAAATTTTAAATTAGTAAAAATAATTAATTTTGAAAACTCCCAAAGTATAAATATATTAACTAGTTTACGATCAAGTTGACTAAAGTAATAGAATTAACTAAAAAGGATTAAACAATATTTTCTACATTTTTAGGGGGGTTTACATCCTAGCCATCTTACAAAAATTTCGTTCTCGAAATTTAAACTAAAGCACGATCTTTGACTAAACAAAGTTTAGAAGAGTCAAGAACACCATATCGTACCATGATTATCAAGCACACGATCAATTCGAAAATAAAATATAATACGATAGAAACGAGTTAATTACGAGGATCGTCCCACAATTTTTGAACATATGGGAGACACGGTTGTGTATATCATCCTTGCGCTCCCCAAGTTTGACAAAGAAGATGCTATGATGACACCAGAATCGTAAATTGTATTGGTTCACTTTTACCCTATGATTTAGAATCTTTTACGGCTTCTCCTAGTAATTACTTACACCTTATTTTGCTACCCAACTTATAAAACACTACTAGTAGTTAAAGTTGTCCTTCATCAGTCCTAAAAATTAAACTAAATCTTGATAACAAAGAGATTAGATACGAAGAAAAGTTAAATACGTCAACCCGTACTTTGGTTTTCAAAAAGATAGGGGAGACGGTTACATATGGGCTCCTAATTTGATGCGACATTCTAAGATATAGGGTACAGTTAGTTTAAGGCTCTACCCAATACATAGAAATTGGTTAGCCGTAAAAATTGCAGTTACAAGATATCTGGGATGGTCAAAAATTATGAAGAGGTACGAGAATATGAGGCACTTCTGACCGTAGTCACGGACTCTAAAGGAAGCCTAGGTATCACCATGGTGTTCTTGGTTGATAACTTCATAAAGAAAGCTTTACCAATTCAACTCGCTCATATATAGGTCATGCTTCAACAAGATAGTAGGAAATGTCTTGGTTGAAATATAAATGAAACAAATTGGCAGAGAGGGATTTCATTCATTGCATAACTTAAGTGACGAAGAGGTATGATCAAAGAATTTATGGAAAGCGAATTTGTAGACTATGTGTGGAATTTATAATATGTGTAGAAAAATCTTTTTATAGAATTATAGACGAAGATGAGGCATGATTAGTATGTGTATGGGGGTTGGTGTTGTATATTATATAGAAGGTATGTGGGGACTTATTTGAGTGGGATGCAAATAACATGCGTGTTGTTGTCTTGTATGGATCATGGGTACTCAATTTGTTTGAGGGAATGGGTTTATATTGTATGGTTAAAGTCAAATGGAACGAGAATGGACATCGAGTGTTTGTTCTAGGTGGAAATTGATCATGAGTGTTGTGTAATTAAAATGGAGCACATGAAGGTGTGTTTGAGTGGGACATGTATGTCATGCGTGTAGAGTGGCTTGTCTAGATCATGAGTGTGAATTTTGTTCGAAGTAAAAGGCTAGAATTGTGCTCCAAATATCAAACTCACGGTAGAGGGCACCCAATGATCTAAATAAAAAATGGGTGTTATGAATCATTGTGTTATTACCCCAATCGGAATCAATTTATTCCAATCACTCGCTAATCTAAGGGAACCCTACAACTTGAGAGGTACTTACAATTTATCTATCTCAGCAAGATATAAAAGGAAAAAGGGAATTAATCTCGGAAGAAGTCAAATACTATCAGGCGTAGGAAGAGTCCAGTCATGGGGGCACAGTCGAGGGAATTCGAGTAGGAAAGAACTGAACCTACCGGGTGTGGATATCATTATGACGGACTTAGAAAAGGAATAAAGATTTTTACTCAATTGTATGAGTAGAAAGATTGGTTTTTGCAAAATCATGAGATTGTGGTTGCAGATTAAGACAAGTATTCACAATTGGAGGGATAGCTATACGGTCATTGACAAACTTTACTTCGATTAATAGAACGATCTCGGACTTAGGATGATCAATGAGGCTAAAGATGACGAACTCCTACTCATACTAGAGTATAGACTTATATATCAGGGTCTTCTAGGTTAACCTCCTATTCTTAAAATGTGACTAATATATCTTACTACAAGTCCTTTAGGATTCCTAACTAACCGGTACTGATGAAGGGTTTGACCTATCTACGGCTTACTAGTCCACTAAAACTAGGATTTCTATTTCTACTCTGAAGTCCTTAGTTTCTATCCGCCGAAGATAGGAATCTCATAATCAATCCTTAAACTCTAAGTCATACTCCTATAGGTTATATCAATCTCCTTAATAGTATAATTAACCATCTAGTCATTCTTGCTATGGGAAACTATTCAATGCTTACGAGCATGCCTAACCATTCTATACATATCTGCTAGACAATGCTTATATATAACACCTTGACAAGTATTAATCTATTGGTCAATATTCTAATCCTTGGTGGTTAATTGGTCACTTCAATGCTAGTCTTACCATGTACCGAGATGTCTATCTAGTCTATGGTTATAAGTCTTCTAATGGTGTCGAAGGTAGTGCTTATGAAATAATGATACTAACTAGTGAATAAGATTTTTAGGGAATGCCAAGGTAGTTATGCTATTCATGATGAGCATGCTAGTGAAGTGTGGTTTAATATCAAATCGTGTCCAAATAATGATGGCGTAAGTAGTGTAATACCTATTATATCTCCATCCTCAAGAGGGGTGTCTATTACTACCATGGTGAATGCTTGTCCCCCTGGTTGTCCTTGGGTATGCTGAGTTGGTACCTACTCGAGCCGATGCATCCTTACTATCGTATCCTTGCTCCTTGGGCAATTTTTTTATTGGTGTTGGTCGGAGCCACAAGTCGAACACATGTCTAACCTCTTACGGCAATTTCTCTGGATGTTGCCTGACTTGCTACAAAAATAGCAAGTGTGATGCTCCAGGATATTGTATGCGGTCGCTTTTGGTTGCTCGTGGACTATAAGACGCCCGTCGGGTCCTCCGGATACGGGTCGAACTGATGCCTCTGCTGTAGTAAGTGATCTTTGTGATTGTTGTGTTTCCTTGAAAATGAGCTCCTGACTTCTAGCTTCTTCCAACACTGCGACATACGAAACTCTGGATTGCAAAGTAGCATGTCTCTTGAGCCTTGGTGACAGTCCTTGGTGAAATCTTTTGGCTCTCTCTTGCTCAGTTGGAATCAGTGTATCACCAAATATGCTCAGTCGACTGAATTATGCATCGTACTTGTCTATGGTCATATTTTCCTGCTTGAGATGGAGGAACTGATCAAAGAGGACATCACGTACATGGACATAAAAGAACCTCTCATTGAAGAGTTGGTAGAAATCTTCCCAAGTCTAATCGGTTTTCAAACACCTTTCTTTGGCCTTCCACCAGTGATGGCATTGTCTTCCAATAATAAATCTACTATCGTCATCCGCAAGTCCTCAAGCAACTGCGATGCCTTTAATAGCTTCTTTGTGCTAATGAGCCATGCAAAAACCTCTAATGGCCCCTCGGTACCTTTAAAATTCTTGGGCTTCATCCCGATAAAGCCCTTAATGGAGCCCACATAGGGTTGTGGTACTGGTGCTGGACCTGGTACCGAGACTGGTACTGGAGATGGGGGTCTATTCAACCGGGCCAACATGTTCTGTCTAGGTAGCTCGGTCTGCTGCCACCGAGACTGCAACAAGGCATACAAGAACTAAGTAGTCATATTTTCTATCAGTCGGGAGCGGAGGTATCTATTGATCGGACTGAGGTGGGAACTACTGAGGAAATAGTGGAGGAGGTGGTGGCATATATCCTCCCTGGGATACTGTAATAGGTTGTCCATTTTGTCCTACCAGGGGTACATAAGTCTGAGTGTCCTGGTGTACCGTTGGTAGAGCCATGTTGGGCTGGTACTGCCCCTGCTGGAATAGAGAGTCTAGGGACGCCACCGGGGGCTGTGATGGTGTTTGATCCTCTTGGGCTACGGAAGCACTAGTTGTGGCAAGAGGAGAGGAAACATGTCTGCTTCGAAGGTGCATTCTTAATAACGAAGGTAAGAGAATTGTTAGAACAATTTCAAACAAGATGCAAGTCAAGCAGTCAAATGAGAGTTCGAAAAGAAATTAAGGTAGGTATCAAACATGTTGATGAGATCCTAACTCTAATCCAATATGTAGCCTCGTATTGGTATAGTTATGTAACCGATATGATATGCTTGGACCTGCATGGGCTACCCAAAAAATATGTAACGTTCCAGTCCCAAAATACGTAGGACTAGAAATGCGTATATGACAGCTGTAGGTATACGAAGAATACTCAAATATATGGAATCTTCGAATACATATATAAGCTGTAATTAATCGTAATAAACATAGTCGCAGGGAATTCTAAATCTCATCCAAAGGACAAATAAAAGAATAGCCTAATAATAAATAAGAGAGTCAAATGATAAAATAGCCGGGTGGAGACAAATCCCCTACCAAGCAACTAGTCAAACCAGAAAGGGAAATGGAGTCCGACCTACACAAATAAAGAATAAATAGTAGTAACTAAAGTCTATCAATATGAAAGAGTCAGCTATCATCGGAGGTTAAGACCTCCTCGATAGAGAATGCAGCGTCTGGTCCGTACTCCTACGGGACGTCCTGATCGTCTATAACTAGAGAGATCACCAGGTCCCCAGAGGGACGTAACACGATACAAAAAAATGCCACGATATATTGAATATAAACATGTCGCAAGTCATAACTAAAATAAATAAGTAATCCGGATCACAGCATGGTCTGGTATTCCATCATCGAAACAGTGAACTACACCTACAACCAAACAAGGACAAGATATAGCACACTATTCTGTGATAAAATACTGTTCCATGCCCTGATCTGGCATGGTTACCTAACTATTCAATGTGTAAATTCATTTTAGAACAACACTCAACGCAATACCGACACGATTCAACCCAACTCGACACGACATTGCCTAAGCGTATAATATATGTCCTCACTGCCAAATGCTCCTATCCATGTTATATCTACAACAAGTTATACTAATAACTGCTAAGTCTTCTAGCATGTAATTCTATTAGCAGTTATAACGTAATGCACGTCCTATATGTACTGGTGGCCAGCCGAATACGCAACTCTGAATACTATATGCGACTCACAAACCGTGGAACACATGGGTCATGGCCAAAGGTGTTATACCAATATCTCATAATAATGTGATGGTCCTCTAAAACTTAGTCAACATGCATAAATTAAATAAAAGCAAAAAACGACTAACTCAATCATTTGTACCCAAGTATGACTTGGACGAACAATCTAATATAATAAATAAATAAATAAAAGGAATAAACATGCTGAAATAATATTAAGTAATCAGTAAATAGTCGCAATGTATCTTGCCTGGAGGTGGTATACAGAAAACGAAACGTCCAATACCAAACACGTCAGATCAAAAAAGTAACCAAATTAGAACTTCCATCTTCCACAAACGTCCCCAGATGCTGAAAAAGATATCACCATCGTTTTTCGAATAAGAGAAATATCTAAGGTCGTCTACCCATAAGTCCAATTCTGGACACATAGGCAAAATTATAATTTCTGATCAAAATGATAGTCGCCATTGGACCCGCTTTGTTCTGAAAAGTGTGCAAGATCCTATGCTCTCTAAAGTCAACAAACTATATACCTACAAGTCTATTTTTTCGATACAAACTCATCGTTATGTCCAATTTTGGATTTCGATGAGCCGTGCACAAAATCGTCCGATCAACCTTCTCAGATCGGACCAAACTTGGCTCACAGGACCAAAAAAATGATACGAGTCCAACGGCGTAAGTTCCATAACGATGTGACGAGCATGCACGAAGCAATTGACTTATTTGGAAAATGGCCGATAGGAGAATTGTCGACGAATACGCCCCGAATTCGTCACGCACACGCAACCAATTCAAGTTCTGTCAAATCCCACACGTGCACTAAGTCCATATGCACTTTTAATGCATCTGGTTTGCGACCATGTCGTCCAGTTTGTCAGGACGGACTCTGTATCAGGAAAATTTTAAATCTTAAAAAATAGTTTTTTGCCGTTTTGGAACAGATTTAAACAGTAAATAATTAGCTTGAAATAAAACTAAGAACTGTGTTTTGTTCATGTTTAGGTTGTTAACAAATCTGTTCAAACCAATCCCCCCCCCCCCCGATCTATAGTCCAGGAACTGTCTCCCAAAAGAGGGTTTTAAATCAGTTTTTGGACTTCTAGTGTATGATTTTTCTTGATCTTTCAAGAATTTTCACGATTAATCAAAGGCAAACTAGGAAAAACCATTTGAAGGGTTTGTAGAGGGACTCTTCAGCTACACGTAGAAATTTACAGATCAAAAATTTATTGAGCAATAAGGGAGGAAACGTACCGCGAACCAGGGTGGTTGCTAAGGATGTTGTTGTTGATACTGTTGGCTCTGGTGCGGGTGTGACGACAGTCTGGCGTGCTCCGACGGTGCAGTAAGGGTCGGCGAGGTCGAGCGATCGTGGGAAGGGTTCGCAGAGGCAGGGAAAGTTGTCAAAGTGTTTTATGGGTTCGAGGGATCGATAAATCTGTTTCTCGAGCATATAATAACCAATTTTTTAATTAAAATCAAATTTAAATCATATTTAAATCATGATTACCATATTTGGTTTGATCATATGAGTTTGGATTAGATCAGGAATTCAAACAAAATTTCTTGTGAACTCCTTTCCATCAGGATTCAGTCGGGGGATTAATGGAAGTTCATCCAACATCTCGTGAGATTTGAATTTGTTTTATTTATACACACACACACACATATAAATTGCTAAAAAATATGAATAAATTCTATTTTTTAAAAAATATATCAAAATTTTTGTGTAACACATTATCCTATTTTATGTAACAAAATATATTTTTTAGTGCAAAACTCTTATATTTATTTATACACTAGTTATTAATGAAAACGATTCTCAATAACAGAAAAAACAATCGAAACATAGTTCTAATAGAATTTTAAATTAGTAAAAATAATTAATTTTGAAAACTCGCAAACTATAATACGTATTAATTAGTTTATGATCAAGTAAGTGGACTAAAATAATAGAATTAATTAAAAGTGATTAATTAATATTTCCTAGATCTTTATGGGGATTTACAGATAGTAATCTCGTAGTGATCAAGTACATGACTAGGATAAGACACATATCTCCTCAGTTGAGATACATGAAACATGTCGTGAACACCCTCTAATGACTGTGACAACGGAGTCTGTAGGCGACTTCTCCAATCCGCTCCAATATGTCAAATAGTTCGATATACCTCAGATTAAGCTTTCCTCTTCATCCGAATCTGATGGTCCCTCTGGTTGGTGAGATCTTCAGGAAGACATGATCCCCTTCCCTAAACTCTAAGGGTCGATAGTAATTATTTGCCGAATGCTTCTGTCTATTTTGGGCTTCCCGTACGTGTCCTTGGATTTATTTTACCTTCTCCAAAGTGCGTACCACCAACTCTGACACAAGTATTTACCTCTCGCCAACTTCACTCTACCATATCGGTGAACGACACTTTCTGCCATATAACACTTCAAACAGAGCCGTTTGAATTCTCTTTTGATAGCTTTTATTGTAGTAAAACTTGACCAAATGCAAATGGTCCTCCCATGATCCTCCAAAGTCAAGCATACACGCTCTCAACATGTCATCTAGAGTCTGTATGGTGTGCTCGGACTGCCCATCCGTATGGGGTGGCATGATAGGCTGAACTTATGGCGAATCTAGAGGCTCTCCTACAAATTGTGCCAAAAGTGAGACGTGAACCTCGAGTCCCAATCTGATACTATGCTGACTGGCACTCCATGTAGTCGCACGATCTTCTTCATATATATCTCGGCTAAGGTCTCTGTAGATCGTCCCACTATAAAGGGCAAGAAGTGTGCTGCCTTGGTGAGTCGATCCACACTCACGTACACAAGATCATAGCCACTAGGACTCCTAGGAAATCCTATCACTAAATCCATTATGATATGATCCCTTGTCCACTCTGATATGGGAAGTGGCTGAAGTAACCCCGCTGACCTCTCATGCTCAGCCTGGACTTGCTGACACGACAAATATTTTGCTACAAAGCAGGCTATCACCCTCTTCTTTCCATACCACCAATAATATTGCTTCAAGTCTATGTACATCTTCGTTCCACCGGAATAAATAAAATATGATGAACTGTGTGCTTGTGCCTCTGCCATCAACTCCTGGTGAAGCTCTCCATTGGGAACATAGAGGCGATCTTCAAACCTTAAAGTCCCATCCCCATGAATGCGTAATTCGGTTTCCATGTCGGCCACCGTCATCTGTCGAAGCCGCTGAAATATGGCATCTACCGATAAGGCAGTCTTGATCCTTTCAACCAAAGACGACTGCACCTGAAGGCTCGTCAACTGACCATCCACTCATGGCAATATAACTTCTATTTCCAACTCCTGCAAATCCTCTAATAAGTGTTGTTGTGTAGTCCAAAGTAATGCCATGGCCTCATGCTCAACGCATCAACTACCACCCTGGCTTTCCCTGGGTGGTACTGTATCTCAATCTGAAAGTCATTCATCAGCTCCAACCATCTTCTCTGCCTCAAATTCAAGTCCTTCTGAGTATAGACATACTTCAGACTCTTATGGTCCGTGAATATCTCTACCCGCCCTCCATAAAAGTAGTGCCTCCAAAGCTTCAACGCAAAATCACCGCGACAAGCTCCAGATCAAGAGAGGGAGTAATTCTTCTCGTGGGTCCTCAACTGTTTAGAGGCATAAGCTACAACCTTCCGTGCTGCATCAAGAGGCATCCCAGTCGTTTCCTAGATGCATCACTGTAGCTCACAAAATCTCCTAGTCTCTAGTATAGTCAATATGGGTGCCATGGTCAGGCGCTTTTTCAGCTCATCGAATGCCTCCTGACACTCCTTCGTCCATAAGAACTCCTGTTCCTTGCAGGTCGACCGAGTCATCGACTCAGCAATCCTTGCAAAATTCTCCGGTAATATTCGACATGTCCCAGGAAACTCCTCACCTCAGTAGCATTGGTAGGCGTTAGCCATGTCTCTACTGCTAATATCTTGGTTGGTTCTACTGAGATATCATCGCTTGATACGACATATCCAAGGTAGGAGACATGTCTAAGAAAAACTCACAATTACTCAACTTTGCATAGAGTCTCTCACTCCTCAACTTCTCCAAAACTATCCTCAGGTGCTTCTCGTGCTCCTTGTGGCACTTCAAATATACGAATATATCATTTACGAAGAATTTCGATACAAAAAGTCCGTGAATTGAAAAAAAATTGTATTAAAGAAGAGAAAGTACAACAAGAATCCTTAATGAAAATTTCAAGTACAAATAGATCTGGGGATTAGGGCGACAGACGCTAAGTGTACGTCAACTTCTTTACACTGTTGATGATCCGATATGAAGATTGTTGAAGTTTGTTAATTTTGGCTCACTGGCAGAATTTGGACATCAAAGGGGGCTCTATCACTGAAAGCTCTCTCTGGAGATTTATAGCAAATGCGACATACGTAGCCAATATAGCATCTGTAGTATCTATAACATCTGTAGCATATATAGCATACCCGTACGAGGTTGACGCTATCCTCAATTTATAGATCTTCTTTAGTAGAACAACTATGCGTGCATAGGAAGAAAATATATTGTCTTCTGTCTCAGAGGCACATAAAAACGAGTAGGTGTATAGGCACCTGAAGTTAGTGGGGGGTGAACATGCACAAAAATCTCGTATAGCCCGCCACGTGGCTTGAAACATGCTGCACGAAACACCTCCAAGCCAGCACAGGATCTCTTCATAGGAATAGCTATTTGTCTAACTGTATTTGACACATAGCTTCTATTGCTTACTACAAACTGGAAGTCGTATAAGGCAGTTAGCCTCAAAGAAACTGTCTTATACAACTGTAAAGTAAAATAATTATGATGATATAGTCACTAACATCTCTTCGTAATCTGTCCTGTGCATACTGCTCAAGAACCAACTTTATGTCACACAAGATAGCTATGTGCCCTTGACATCATATGCCTTTGGTGCTATGCGTTTTTCACCTGAAAGTTTACTGCTTTTGAGATGTTCATAAGCTGTATGTTGATCGAGTCATGAACTCTGTTACCTAGGCAGATAAGGGTTAACTATGTGCCTATTTGGGTACGAATTTTTCATGCTTCAACAAGTCCCCCTTCAAAGTTTCTAAAAATTGAATAAGTTTTAAAATACTTTGAAAGAAGCATGAGGGAGGGATTTGTCTCATAAGACTTTTGACGCATTGGATCACTGCCACACTGTCATTATTTTGACTTTTCCCCTCAGAATCTGAATCGTCTTCAAAATTTGAGGCGGTTGTTACTCTGCAACACTTGGATCGAGGCTTAGTCAATTGTCAAACATGATTTCAGGAACAGAAAATCATAGAACAGTTAATGGTGATCTAACTTCTTTAACATAAATCATGTCACATAATGCCTTGCCGCGTACTGAAACATGTGCCTATGTGATCTATCAATCACTATAAATAGGGGGTGTTCAACGGAATTTTTCATCACATTATCACCATGTTCTTGCAATTTCGAGCTTCAACCGGCCCAAGCAAGCTTGTGGAGAAGTTGAGCATAACTTTACCAAGGGCATTGCTTTTCGGATGTGTTAGGAGCCGAGAAAAATATCGATTCTCCCAAGGTAAAAGTTTGTGAAGTATTCTTCATCTTTTTCTTCTTGAATCGACTAAGTTAATTCTTTGCACAAAGTGTATGGATGAAAACTGTTATCCTAATCATGCTTTATCACAACATATCATTAGAGTGCATAGTTGGGCTTGCAAACCATCAACAAGAAATGCACTGCTAGTAGGAACTTCTATTGCATACATGATGGAGTTGTCACTGAGCTTCACCAAAGACATTTTGCTAAAAGAAATCATTATCATATAGCGCATAGGTACATAAAGCTAGACATGTCTATCCGCCTTGTTGTCTATGCGTCAAACAATCAGGACAGTATTAATTTCCAGTAGACCATAATGTATTATGTGCCTAACTGTCACGACAACACCCGGATGTAGGGAAACGAGTGCGTGAGACATGCCCAGCCTACGCCGCAGCATCGACGGTAGAATGCGGTCTAGATCTACTATATAATCTAATACGTCTAACACAATAATATATGAAATTTGCCAATGGTATCTCTGTAATGCCCCACTTCGCACGGTAAATTATGTCGAGTCGTTGACTCGAAGAGTAATGTTGACCCGAAAATGCATCGAGTCGAATCGTTGCAAGAGTTACGTTGGCCCGAAAGAGAAAGCATTGAGTCAGTTCGAAGAACCAATAAATCACATCGATACAAAGCATAAGTCCGATTTGGACAAGTATTAATTTTAGTTGGTTTCGTGTGCAGGCTATTCTTTTACACTGAATTATAAGAGGAGGACATTCTGCCTCATTTGCAACAGAGTTCGCCAAACCAAAGTATTGCCTCGCAACGGAATGAGGCATGGACACGGTAGGCCGAATCAGCCAAATAATTCAATGCAGCATGAAGTGTTCGAATAGCTAAGTCAAAAGAGTTGGTCGTGCAACAAAGTTATAAAATCGAGCCGCATCGACTCGACAAAATGATAAGGCGTATCGACATAAGGTGGGAGGACATTAACTCTTCTTTCCTACTCTGTCATGCCTAAGTAAATTGCACCATTGTATGCTAAGTTAACCTGTCGTAGTGCGCATCGAACACTAAGATAGAACAGTTGAATTGAAACATACATCAAATGTACGAGTCGCCATAGAATATTAAAATACCGCAAAGACGAGCGCCTTGGTGTGTAAGCCATATGAAAATGGGATAAATGTATTGGTGAGTGCCTCAATGCACGAGAAGTCTTGCCTCCGTGCACAAATTAGAAGGCTAAAACATTGAAAGACTATCGACGCGAGTGCCTTAGCGCTCGAGCTGTAGAACATTGAATACTTTATTGAGACGTGCCTCAAGTGCACGAGTCAGAGGGAAGGAACGTAAGTCTAACACATTGAATATTATGGCGTAGAACATGAAAATACTGAAATCGAGGAGCGCATCGAATGCACTCGAAGGATATCGAATAACTATTGAATGCGACATACTGCCTCAAAATGTTCATAGCCTTCGGGGCGTTCGTTTGATGAACATTGAGTTGGGGCATTATGCCAATAGAAAAAGAGATGGATAAATTGAAGTTGAGATGATGCAATAGTTGAGTTTCGGGCTCAGATTATGCTTGGTTGTATGAGTTAGACGTGATTGCATGGTCACATACAACTTATGCATAAGGTATGTATGTCCCTGGAACGAGGTACGCCTGGGCACCGGGACTGTTTGATCTAGAAAGGGAATTGAGATGGATATTATGTGGGACATTTTTTCATTAAGAGGCTTGCGACCTACTGTTGAAAATGGATCGCCACAAATACCAATATCGTTCGGAAGTACTTCAGAAAATGTGGGTAGCAACCCAGGCTGAAGTAATCACCGTTGTACCATTGAGAAATGTCTATTATGGCTTAGAATGCCAGTGAGGGGCCGGTGGGCTAAACGTGCAGGCACACAGAGATCCTATACAAAGAGCACTTATAACATGATAGAAAAAGATGTTATATGTATTCACCTTCTGTCTGTGCAAGGGTGAGTGCGTCGATGTTGGTAAGAAATCACGCTACGAAATAACACAGTGATCCTGCCAGTGAGGGGTCGGTGAGGCTAAAAGTGCAGGCACACAGAAATCATGTACAAAGAGCACTTATAACATGATAGGAAAAGATGTTATGCGTATTCACCTTGTGTCTGTGCAATGGTGAGTGCGTCGATGTTGGTAAGAAATCACGCTACGAAATAACACGAGATTGCTATATGTTGTCTATTTGCTTACGCCAAAAAATGATAACATGCTTGCCATGAAATACATGCCTTACTACTTTCGAATATGCTATAAAACTGATACTAACGCAAAGATAGAAAGATCGCAACTTAAGCTGCATGATTAATATATCAACTTAATATCGGTTTAGGAAAGTGGTTCTTATCAGTACGAAAGAGGATTAGTACTGATCCCCCACCAGATTGCTTGTAGATGCAGGGAATGGATTGCTCGCGGTGGATATTCGCTTGAACACGCTGAGGCATAAAATGCCATAACATTTTGAGGCGTGCGACCGCATTGACGCTCAAACTTGCAACAGAATGATGCGGCCGAGATATAGAAGATATGATGTATAAAATGGTGAATTCCTTTGGGGGCAAAAGAGAATTTGAGTGTTGTAAGCCAATCTGGCATATTCATTTAGGCTATTGAAAGCCTTTGTAATTCTGCTGCTTATTAAAAGAGAATTGTTTCGTATACTCTGTGTAACTGAAATGTGACTCTTTTTCTTCTGCTGCTAATAATGAATCAAAGATAACCATTTTGAGAACATGTTATCTTGCCTTGTACGAGTGCAACTCCAAACTCGTACAGCATCACGCCCTTGCGAGGATGATCGATTCGGGTTAAATTATGCGAGTATGAACGATTTTTCGGGTCGGGGTGTGACGAAGTGGTATCTGAGCTCTAGGTTCAATTTCCTCAGGATGCTTGCTTCATTTCAATTCCAAAAATTGCCTACCATGATCGAATGACTCTTGACTCTACTCGATGCCGCCCTTGATGTTCCATACAATAAGTCTAATACAAAGTTGCATAAATTTGTCGCACATGTTATAAAATTTACATGATGTTTGCTGAATATAGTTGTGAAATGTATATTATATTGAGTGCAACAAGCCGTGAAATGTTTGTTGTTGTAAGTGCAACAAGTCGTAATTTGTGAATTGACATGCTTGTTGCTGCAAATGCAACAAGTTCTTAAATGTGAATTGAGATGCTTCTTGTTCAATGCATCAAGTCGGTATGAGAAATGTTGGTTGCATCGATATAACAAAAGTCGCGAGATGTTTTGTTGCATAAATTGCAACGAGTTGAATTGTGATTTGTAAATGTAAAAGAACATAAATGTTGACAACAAATGTTTGAACGGATTCGAATATTGGCTTTGAATGTCAGTAATGAAACCTTGCACGAGATGCAACAGATGGAAGTAAAAATCATAAATCGATAGAACGAATCGGTTCGGTAGCGCACCGAACTTGAGTTGGCAAAATGTATACATTGGCCAAATTGTGTCGGATTTTGATTTAATGAAACGTGAAGTTTGTGATCGGCATGATCACCGCGGGATAGTTTGTTTGGAATAAACATTGATTCGTACCGAGTATGATACGAGAGAAATGACTTGATTTTTGAGTGGTATATGCCATACCACCTATGCGATGAATGACTCGATTCTGAGTGGTATATGTCATACCACTTGTGCCATGGATTGCATCGACACATTGTGTAAATTACAAAAGATTTGCCCGCAGTGAACGAGATAGTACCGAGGCTCGATTGAAAATTTAGATGACCGTATGTTGATGCAAGTGTTCTTCGATAATCGATTAGAACGACCATCGCAGACTTGTATTAATGAATGATACGTCAGACAAAAATTTATAAGTTGGTCGGATGACGGAGACTAGCGAAACCATTATGCCTTGAGGAAATAATCGGATCGAGGGATAGAAAACTCAAAGTTATAATCGGTTTGCACGACTTGCGAGCTCGATGAAAAATGTTGGTCGATGCAAACTGTAATCGGATCGCACGAACTGCGACTCGATGAAAAGTTAGTTGTTGTGGATTATCGTGCCTAAGAAGATAGTTGGTTATGTTGCGATGAAACTCATTGAATATGATTGAAACACATGATACTGAAAGGGTACGATCGTATAACTCGAGTGTTCGATGTTGGATAATCGATAACTCGTTTATGCGATCGAAGTATAGCAGGATGCGACGAATCGGTAAACGATGTGATGCGTATAAAAAAGTCCATTGTAAACTTGGATGTATGTGATGCGAGTTAGGTTGATGTCAATACAGTTTCAAAGTTGATCCTCGCGCTATCGAAATTGATACACTAACAAAAACATAAGCACGATGTGGGAATACAAAAACTGAGTTGGCTTACGATTTTAATTTTTTTTATAAATATTAATACGAGAATGTCAAGCTGGTTGATCGTAAACTTTGTGCTTGATCAGGCAAGACTATAAAGTCATAGAGGATTGTTTCGATGCGTATAACATCTCAAATGTTGACTGTGGATAGATAGACTCGAACTCGATACGAGTAGATGTTTCGTGAATTACGAAATCATCGACAGTAGTGCATGAATTATTCGAAAGATAGTTTGACCTTAGTTGCACAGATAGAAATGATTATGTCCGAATTTGGGTAGCCTATAGAAATCGTCCAAACGTAATTTGGCTCAAAAATAAGATATAGTGTGGTTCGTACAAACTGTCCTTCATTAATGATCCACAATTATCGAGCATAGCTTCAGGGCAACTGACCCTAGAAGACTTGACCGCTAAATCGAAATGAATGCTGCAGACCCAATAGATGACCCACATGATGTCGCATATAGAATTGCGTCGAAAACAAATGTGATATGGTGCAAGTTGCTGATAAGTCTAGGCGATCAAATAATTGTTTCGGGAATTAACAGAAACAAATTTAGCTGAGAATGATATAGTCGGATTTTGAGTATTGGTCGGATGAATTCTTGAAAGATTATGTTGGTCGACGATTGAAATAGAAATTTCACGAACAAACTTGGTGATACGGATAGACAAATTTTTAGAATCGTGCTATGCACGAGAGCGAACGATAAGAGAATGACTTTCAAGTTGTGTCGTTGGATTTGGATTAACTTAGCAACTGAGCTTGCGTGAATCGAACTTATATTCGATGTTACGAGACGGACAAGTTCAGAATTTGGCTAGAAAGTTTCTACTCGATAGGAATCGAATGTAAGTGTAGAAGCATGAAAATTATTAAAAAAGAGACGCATAGATATCATGCGTCCGAAGTATAATTGTTCCTAAAGTTAGAAGCTGCTAGAAAAGAAAAAAACATGTTCAAGAAGTGGGCCAAATAGACGCATGGTCCATTCAGACGCATGTTGTATTTTTGTCTCTTGTGTGAAGAGACAATTCTCTAGCAGTGTGCAGTATTCAGACTACGAAGAAGATGTCAATAATTTCGTCTTCCTCATCATTATATTTGGCTAGCTGTAAAGGAAGCTGTTGTATGCGTCTACTTTGAAATTAGTATTTTGCAGTAAGCTAGTGAAGAAGTTATGCGTTCGAGTATTGAATGATTTATAGTGACTCAAGGAAAAGTTGTTATTTGCAGTATGCAACCAATTTCTATATGTCTAACAAATATTTGATGCCTAGTTGATCTTCATCAAACAAATCATGTGCTGACATAGCTGTGTTTCGTGTAGCACAAGAAAAGGTGTGGCACACTAGTTCACGATAAACTACTGTTCCAAGCTGCGATCAGGTATAAGTACCAAACCAAAAGTACCTATATCTAAAAGGATAAGGATGCCTAGCCATTCTATGTGAATAGAATTTAAGAACAAACCTCCAACACATGGTCTCTCCGGCTAAAAATGGGATCGACATAGTCCCCACTTGGGCACCAGGGGCCTGAAAGCATAACTGTTCCTCGAATGTCAGTGGCCATCAGGATAAAGGGGTCGTCAACCCGCATCTCTGGCGGAGCGTACGGTCACAAAGGTAATGTGTATGGTAGCCCATACGCTAAGGATGTGTCCTCCCCCATCCCATGCCTATGTGTTGTCTTCAGAACACATGACCTTTATTAACTGCTAATTCAAACATATCATGCAATACTATTAGCAGTTAATCCTATCGCACGGCCTGTACGTACCGATGTACGGTCGGTACGCAAGTTCAAAATCTATATACGACTCGCAACTTCGTGGCACATAGGTGTCAAGGCCAATGAATGTGGCACAAATATAGGGTAGTCTATTAAATTTTGGTCTATGTGCATAGAAATAAACAAGTAACGACAAACAGAATTAAACATTAATTTGCATCTACACATGATTGAGAAGAACAATTTATATTTGCAAAAAAAATTAAATAAATAAATAAATACACTATAATAAATAAAGTAAATAAACAGTAATGACAAGGTATCTTGCCAGGTAGTGACGCTTTGTGTGGTGCGATGATTATGATGTCATATAATTAACTTTGGTGGGACCACTTTACAAGACGGCCTCCGATGATGACACGGACTGTTCCATCGAGTCCAGAATAGTCAAATTAGCTAGGATCGACATATGGAATTCTAATTTCGTAAGAGGATAGGAAATATGTTTACTCGCGATCAACAATAATAATAAAGAGGGAATTTGCATAAGTAAATGTATAAAATATTTATAATACTTAGGAACTAGATTTTATTAGTAAAATATTTTAAATAACTACATGTAAATCCACAAAAATCATTTTAGGGTTTTAAAAATTCAATTTTAAAAATAGATGTAGAATTAAAATACGCTTAGTCGCGATCAACGATAATAATAAAGAGAGAATTTGCGTAAATAAATGTACATAATATTTATAATACTTGGGAACTATATTTTATTAGTAAAATATTTTACATAACTAGTAATTCCACAAAAATCTTTTTTGTGTTTTAAAAACTCAATTTCAAATATAGATGTAGAATTAATTTCCAAATACAATATATATATATATATATATATATATATATATATATATATATATATATATATATATATATATATATATATATATATATATATTATATATTATATATATATATATATATATATATTTTTTTTTTTTTTTTTTAGGGAAACAAAAACTTTTATTGAAAGATAGGCGCAAAATGCCGAAGCCTATACAAGTAAGCGCGCCATGCGCGAAGACCGACTCAAAACAAAGAGAAAAGCACAAGGTGTTGCCCACAAAACGGTGACTGGACCGGGCATCAGAATGTTAGGAACACAAATCGAGTTCCCAAGGGAACCACGACCCTGCCACGATCAGCAGTCAAGTGCGGCCCAAAACTGGTTCGAGGTGTGAGAGCACCACCTCTTTCTTTTGACGATTTGTCGAACCACCTCACTGTACAATTGCGGAGGCTGGAATTGACGGCCCTCGAATCTATACTTGTTTCTGTTTTTCCATAAAACCCAAAAAGCGGCGGCAGCGACGATCTGATGTCCGTGGGACATGTTCCAGCTGGCCATTAGATCGTTGATGCCCCCGGTTGTGGGTATCATTTGCATCTGGAGTGAAGGTTCGTCCAAATGTGAGAAGCAGACTCCCCAGAAATCAGAACGTGCTCGACGGATTCGGAATGGTGTTCAACACAGCAGTGGCATCTGGATGCCAGGCTATATCCGAAGGATTTAACGGCATCATCCGTGGGGAGTTTTCCGCGCGCGGCGCGCCAGAGAAGAATGGACCATTTCGTCGGAATACACGTGTGCCAAAACTTGGCGGAAGGTGAATTCGTGGTATGTATTTCTCTGAGGATGGCTCTAGCCGAAGCAAGGGTGAAGATACCTTCCTGGTTGGGTGACCATCTGAGCGCGTCCTGAGTGTCAATGATCGACAGATTAGAAGCGCCCAAGCTCGCCGCGGCAGCCGGTCCAAACCAGTCATGCACCCTATCCCAATTCCACCCAGACGCGTCATCATCCCATAAATCACGGATCTCGCACATCGGCGGAGTAATATCGTTTGGCCTGAGGATATAGTCCCCCAGCCATCGTTCCTTGCAGGCCCACGAATGTCCATTGCCCAGGGTCAGTCGACAGTGTGGTTCCGCCAGGAGACGTCCACGGATGATGCGACGCCACGACGCGGATGATCTGTTATTGGCCGGCGCCTCAGTTAAATGACAGAATCTGGAGTATCTCGCGCGCATGAACCTGGTCCAGATGGAGTATTCAGTGCGAATTTTCCACCACAATTTAGCCGAGAGGGCGTTGACCATATGTGCAAGCCTGCAGAATCCCAGACCACCCTCCTCAGTAGGTTTGGCCATGGTAGCCCAACTGGCCCAGTGATACTTGTTCTTGCCCTCGAGATGACCCCAAAAAAAGTTGGCGAGGATGGATTCGATAGAAAGTAGCACTTTGTTGGGGGGCGCACACACCGCAAGGGTGTATATGGGGATGGAGGATAGGACGTGCTTAATGAGAGTCAATTTTCCCCCGGGGGAAAGGGTGGCATTGTGCCAACCCGCGATTTTCTGGCGAATTTTACCCACCATATGTTCGAAAATTCCAGAATTCGCTCTGCCGTACACCAACGGGCAACCTAAATACAGAAAAGGGGGGTAAGCTGTGGAGAAAGAGGTCATGGCGGACAGCGCAGCCGAGTGAGTTCTATCGGCTTTGTGATGAGTGTAGATCACGCTCTTGCTGTTGTTGATTTTCTGCCCAGAGCAACGAGTGTATTTAGCAAGAGTGCTAATAACCACCTCAATGGCGCCAATAGTGCCAGCGGAGAAAATGAGGATGTCGTCCGCATAAGCCAAATGAGTTATGAGTGGGCAGCCGGCCGTGGTGTGATAATGTTGGAACCCGGGAGATCTCGGCATGATTTTGAGGTTTCTGCTCAGCGCTTCAGCTGTGATGATGAAAATGGTGGAGGATAGGGGGTCTCCCTGTCTAACTCCTCGAGTGGCTCTGAAGAAACCCTGAGGTTGGCCATTGATGACCGTGGAAAACCAGGAGTTGTTGATGGATCTAAAGATGATGTCGATGACAGGTTCCGAAAAACCAAAAGCACGAAACACCCAGATCATGAACTGCCAATCAAGACGGTCGTAAGCTTTTTCCATGTCCAATTTGATGGCAACGTGCCCCCCCTGGACGGGAATTTCATACACGTGATCATCTCTTGAGCCAGGAGAATGTTATCGGTGATGTTACGGCCTTTGACGAACCCGCTTTGCTCTTCGGATATTATTCTGGGAAGGATGTCCGACATTCTGGAGGCGATGATTTTAGAGATGATTTTGTTGGTGAAAGTACAGAGGCTGATCGGTCTGAAGTCCCTGAAGGAATCCGGATTGTCTTTCTTGGGGATGAGGATGATGTGAGCGGAGGATATCGATTTCGGATACGTGGCCCCTTGAAAGAAAGCAGTTGTGGCATCCCCAAGGTCGGACCGAATGATGTCCCAGCAAGAGCGGAAGAACACCCCGTTGAATCCATCCGGACCCGGGGCGCTGTCGGCATTAATGGACCACACAGCAGTCTTAATCTCGGCGTCAGAGGGGGGAGTGCGAAGGCTTTCATTATCCCTGTCACAAATAATGGAAGGGATCTCGGCCAAGAAACCGTCATCTTTGATCACGTCCTCTTTAGCGAACATGTTGGAGAAATAGTTCGTGGCGGCCATCTGAATATTCTCCTGATCGTCAAGGATTTGGCCATTATCATCGCGGATGCGATGAATCTTAAGAGAGCTTCTGCGTCCTTTGACGCATTTGTGGAAGAAGCCAGAGTTCTTGTCCCCCTCCAAGTCCCAGGATAATCTGGCCTTTTGTCTCCAAAATTCAGATTCCACCCTGATTCTGGATTTGAGGATGGCCTTGGCGAGGTTGAGAGAGGTACGATTCTCCTGAGAATTGAAGCGGGCAAAATCGATCTCCGCACGGGTGACATCGTCCTCCGCCTCCTTGATGGCCTGAAAAATGTCGCCGAACGCCGATTTGCTCCAAGACGTAAGGGCTAATCTAGTAGCTTTAAGTTTGAAAGCAAATCTGATCAGGGGGTCCTGGTGGGTGACGGAAGCCCAAGCCTCCTCCACGATGGGCATGAACTGAGGGTGGTGTCGCCAGAAGTCAAGGAAGCGGAAAGATTTTTTGATACTATTATGAGTGAAGTTGATCTCGAGCAGGAGGGGGGAGTGATCAGATTCGGTGGAGTTCAGGTGCGACAGGTTATTGCTCAAACCCAAATCCGACCAACGGTCATTCACCATGGCCCGATCAAGGCGCGAGTACTGCCTATGCGAGCCGTCTTGCATGTTGCACCACGTGAACTGGTTGCCGATGAAGGGGATGTCTGAAAGGTGTGAGGTTAGAACGAAGTTGTTGAAGTCTTCCATGGCCGAATGAGGGGGGTCACGCCCCCCGGATTTTTCCTCACGGCAAGAGACCACGTTAAAATCTCCGATGCAAAGCCAAGGCATATCCTCGTGAGGAATGGAGGGGCCCGACAGGAGCTCCCAAAGGGCCTTGCGCTCCTGGATGTTGCAGCTACCGTGGACGGCCGAAAGGATAAAGCGGGACTTGAAGGCGGGGTGTTCAACCCAACAGGAGAGGGCTTGGGGGGAGTCATTGATAATGCCAAAGCGGAAGTCAGCCGCGAAGAAGATCCAAATGTCGTGACAACTGGTAATCGCGAACGGGAATCCCAGCTTGAGTTGAATTGCTTTCAATCTTTTGTGAGGAATTTTGGGTTCTATAATGACTAGTAAATCAATCCGATGAGACTTAGTGAGACTGATGACCCGATTCATCGTCTGTTTATTCCCAATGCCTCGAACATTCCACGAAAGAATGTTAGGCATTGATGAAGGTAGAAGGGGGATTTTGCAGCTTTGCGGCGGATCTCGTTGTCATCGCCGTACGCTGCCTTTGTTTCTTTGATTTCTTCTTTTTCTTGGGAGAGCAGTTTTCGGGGCTGGAGTTGACCGAAGCAAGGGTCCTGGCTGAGCTCGAGGAAACAGCAGCCGTTGCCGCGAGAGAGATGTCAGGGTCTTCGCATTCCGACAGAGCGCAAAGAGGATTGTCTCTATCAAGGAAGCCCGCTTTCTGAGCCTGCCAAAATCTGCCGGTGAGCGGGGATGCCGGGCGAGAAGGAACGTTGGCCGATAGGCTGGCGGAGGGTGGAGCTGCGGAGGGCTGAGCCCCGACACCCTCCTCGCTGGATGGAGATCTGCGACTAGCCGAAGAACCATGAAGCATAAGAATGGAGGAGGAGTGTTGTGGTGGGGCAGCGAGGGAGGGATGGGTGGTGGGGAGGTTGGGGAGGGGAACTATGTCGAGGTCGGAAGGTGGAGGGGGAGGGGGGTTGGGGAGACCACCGGAGGAAGGTGAGTCCTCCGGATCGAGGTCAAGGGCTGCGAAGGAATTATGGAGAGTAATGGCGAGAGTGGGGGATGATGGTTGAGAGGGGCAATCGGGGACCGGCTTTAAGGGAGCACCCTCAGTTGACTCGGGCTCAAACTCTCCGCTGGAATTGTGGAGAGTGATGGCAAGAAGAGGGGGGGTGCTGCTCCGGCGTCGGGGAGGTTGAGGGAGCTCGCAGCGGGGGGTGGTGGGTTGGTGGGGATCCGCGTTGCGGGGCGGGAGGGGGTAGCTGCGCCGATATCACGAGCTTTCCTGAGGATCGGTTTCTTGAGGTGAGGGTGAGCGCGGAAACAGTGCTGAAGGGAGTGGCCGCACATCTGGCAATGTTGACAGAAAATAATGCTGTTGTCGTAAACCAACTGTTTGACTGAAAGATTGATCTCCGAGTTCTATCTCTATCACTTTGGGTGGCTCGATTGTGAGGTCCAGCTCTACGCAAATCTTTGCGTAGTTACATTTAGAGAGGTTCCTTGTTTCATCGGCGATGGCAACAAGAGCGCCGAAAGCGCTTGCGATCCTTTTGAGGGCAGCAGCCGGGAAGCAAACAAGGGGGAGATTGGGTAGAGTAACCCAGGAGGTGACGATGGTGGAATCGATCTTGGGGTTAAAGTTCGGCGACCATTTGACAATTTTGGCAAACTGATTGTCGAATTTGGTCGAGCCTTTCATCCACACTTTGTTGAAGTCCTGGTCGGAGGAAAGATGAAGGAGCAGATGTTTGGGGTCGAGAGGAGCTATCCGGTAAGACGCCGATAGACCCCATCTAGAGATGGCTTCCCTCACGATAGAAATTTTAGGGCAACCGGCTCCGAATTTGAAGACCAAAGTCCTGACGAAGGGGGAGGCGAGGGAGCGGATCTCCTCACAGGAGAAAGGGACCCTGATCGGGTATCCGTCCGACGGAGGCGCCAGAATGACGTCAGGCAGGACCACTTCAACGGCCGGAAGCGGGTCAGCCCGAATCCGATCAGGCCTCAATGCGTCCGCGAAGGAACGGGCGTTGGGGGGGGGAACAGGATGTCGCAGGGACCGAGCCAGTTGGTGATCCGCGTCCCGAGGAGGGGGAGGCATCCGGAGGGGCCTGCATGGAGAGGGGGGCTGCCGTAGGAGCTCGGGAGAGAGCCGTCGGAGCCCACCCCAGCCGCAACTGAGGGGGAATGAGGCTGGCGCCAAGTGAGAACCCAAGCAGGCAAAAGCCTGAGGGGTGGGGAGAACCACGCCGGCGGCCGGCAGCGGAAATGGTGTCTGGCCCAAAGAAAAGCTGTCCGAGAGGGCAACGCGCGACGTGCCAAAGCCGGAGACCGGAAGGGGGGAGGAGGAGGGAGCTCCACGGCCAGAAGGAACCGGAGTCGGGGACGGGGCGGCATGACCCAACCGAGAGTGGGCGGAGTTGGGCCACGCGGAAGTGACTGAGAGCGGGACCGCTGCGCCTGGGCCGGTGACAGGGGAGGGGGATGATCCACCACAGACGGAGAGCGAGGCCGAGGGGAGCGAGCAGGGAATGGCGACGGGGGCCGGAAGGCAAGGAGGGGGAAGAACAGTACCCAAGTGAGGCGGGGGCTCCAACCGGGGAGCCTCGAAGCACAGTGGAACCTGCGCTAGGGGGGGTGCCAGATTGCGCTGACTCGACAGAGCCAGATTGCGCAGAGGACTCAGCGCAAAAGAGGGGGCCAAACCGCGCAGGCCGGATTGCGCAAGAGGAACCGGAGGGGGTGGCCCCACGCTGTGCCCAAAAGACGCCAAATCCCCTGCGCCAACCGAAGACCGCGCAAGGGAACCAACCACGTGGGGGACCACAACAGAGGAGGATTCCTCTCCTGCGCAAAGCACAGGAGGAGCCAAGGGCTCACGAGAAATGACGTGCGGTCCGCTCGAAGCCCCACAAGAAGCGTCAACGCTCGGGTCCCTAGGAGCGTGCTCCCCGAGGGAGCAGACCCACGTGGGGAGACTCGATGGACAGGACAGCCGCGGTCCAGAACACGCAACCTTCGAGGGAGCCGAGGACGAGTCCGCCGAGGGGGCGGCGGCCGGACGCACGGCGCCGGGAGCGGGGGGAAGAGGCCACCGCCAGGGCGGAGCAACAGCCACCGGGGCCTCGAACGGAGGGGGTGAGGTGCTGCCCGAACCCGGGGCGGATGGGGGCGGTCCGCTCAACGCCGGTTGGGACTGCCGGAGAAGCGCCGAGGAGCGTTCAACAAGGGCGGAGAGCGCCTGCGGCCAACTCACTCGAGGAGAAGGATGGGAGAGATAGTCGGCCGGACAGGGGGAAGGGGAGGAGGGTCGACGGCCGACGTCCTCAAGCACGAGGGGGGGCTGAGCTGCCCCACCGCCAACTGCACCGCACGCCGCCAAGTCGACAGGACACGAAGCAGCCGGGATAACACGGCAAGGAGAGGAAGGGAGCAGGGGGATCTCTCCGGCACCGACGAGCACGAAGGCCGGGTGCGAGGGGGAACTCCGCGAAGGGGGGGGTCCCAGGATCGAGGGAAGGGAGGACCGCGGAGGTCGGCGCCGCAGCCCGCTGCGGGAGCGTCCAAACCGGGGACCGCCGGCCGAACGAGGGGTGACGTCCTCCTTGCGGGGGGAAGCGACGAGGTACGGGGAGCCGTGGCGGAGACGACCGCGGCGGCGACGGAGAACGAAGGGGGGGGATCGCACCGGACCAGGCGGTCGGTCAGACGGGCGGACGGGGACCACGGGCGGCGGTGGGCGCCAAACGGGGAAGAGGGGGGGAACGGGAACCTGGGGGGAGGAGCTCATCCGGAAAAAATATTCTATATATATATATATATATTATATATATATATATATATATATATATATATCTACATGGACGTCTTGGGTCGCACTACATGTCTACATGGGTTTAGGTTGGGTTTGGGTCAAATCCGGGCTAGTTCGGTCTAACCGGGTCTCCTAAAATGTCAAAAGTCTTAATAAATAACTAACTAAATCATTTATAGGGCTGAAGTTATAACTCTGACTGCTTTTCCTGGTTAGAACACATAGGGCTCGGCCTACCCTAACATGGCTAAAACACTAGTGAAAGCACACATCTACACTAACCATGCCAATATATATATATATATATATATATATATATATATATATATATATATATATATATATATATATATATATAGTATTAGGCTATTATAAATATAATCATGTATTAGGCTATTATAAAATAAATATATATATATATAGTTGTTTGCCATTAAAATCTTTTGATTGCAATTTCAATTACAAACAGAACAGTGTTATAATGTAGAACCTAGATGTAGTCCTAGGAGTACACTTTTGTTTATCTGGGTCCCTTGTGCCGATGGAGCGAGTGGTAATGCGTTGACTCCGTTGACGATCTGACGACGGTTCTCGGTTCTCTGAAGGTCTGAGTTGTTCTGGGTGCTGGAGCTTGCGGAGAGGAGGAAGACGTTGAGTGTCTGTATCTGCCTCTCTGTGTGTTTGTTTGTAGGTTCGTCCTTATGGAAGAAGAAAATGATCTCTCTATTTATAGTTTACAGGCTGGCTGCTCATGCGCGCATATGTAGGATACGCCTGTTTGTGGGGATGCCACATGGTGATTGCTGATGGAGGAGCATGGGCGATGCGCTCTAATTGAGGAGTTGAACTCTTCTTGTTGCCTTTGTGGGCTGCAGCCGAGCTGACACGTAGCAATAGAGAAGATCTTTCAGTTGGTGAGATCTTGGGTGATTAGCACCCTTTTATAGGCTGAATCGAGTCAAAGGACACGTGTCGTAGGTCCATGGCTCAAAGATCTCGAATTTGGTAGAGAGTGATCTGATAGGATGCACCTAGGATTGGGCTCATGAGGAGACTTTGGCTTGTAACCTTTAGGAGTCACGAACCAGTCTGGGTGCACGGCTTTTGAGAGGCATGCAGGGCTTCAGTAGTGACTTGACTTCTGTCTTTAGGGATTAAAGAAAAGTCTGAGGTGCACGGCTTTTGAGGCGCATGCAGAGATTTGGGCGCATGGCTGCGGAGGCGCATGCGAAATGGTTGGGCATCCACGTAGCTTGTAACTGCCGGAGGATAGTCATGATGATGCTAACGTCAACGACGCTTCAACTTCTGAAAAAGTTGTCAACTGTTCAGTCCTCGGGGACTGGCTGCTGTCGTGTCAGACTTCAGCATTTAATATTCTTGGACGGGTGATGGGTTGTTGAGTTGGTGCATCGATCTGCGTTCTACTAGGCGCATGGGGGCGCGTAGGGCATAAACTTATGAGGCGCTTGGTGCTGATGGGCGCGTCTATATGATGCGCGGTCCGACCGGCTCATCCGTTTGCATGATACGTCTTTATTGGTCCGACTGTTACGTTCTTCGAGTGCTTTAAATAGCCGTTTTTGACTTGGCCGAATTCGAAGCGTCAGGTTCATCACCATTAATGCAAATTTATTGCACGGGATTCGGAGAGCCCGCCACTTGGCGTATGGGTTTGATTTGCCCGGCCTATAAATAGTGGCAAGGAGAGAGTTTGCTTCTCGTTCTCTCACGTCCTCCCTAAATAAAATTGTTTGCTCGAGCACATTCTGTTGACGAGATGCTCCCGAGGGTGAAGATGCGACGACTTGTCTTCGTTCATGCACTTGAAGGTGACTGTTACATCCAAAAGTCGGGGTCGAGGGCTTCTGAGGCAAGCGGATGGTGCCTGTTGCTTCCAAAGATCGGGATGCTCGAGCCTCATCTCCGTTATGCTGGAAGAGTCGCAGATCAGAATTGCGGTGCTCCGATCATCTTCCTTGGGCTTTGGGAGGGCTCCTCCTCCTGCTAGTGTAGGTGTTGCCCATTCTGGTTGTGTTGAAAGCCTCCTTTTGCCGCAGGTCGATTGTGGTGCTCTCCTCTTCCTTGGGCTTTGGAGAGCTCTTCCTCCAGCTTGGGGGTTGATTGCCCACCCTCATTCTGCTCAATAAATGCTTCATTAGTCGAAGCATTTGATCGGGTCAAATTGGCGTATATGCTGAGACTTCATGATGCACATAACTGAAACTCTTGAAGAGATGCGCCTGACTGAGACACCAAAGAGATGCGACTGACTGAGATGCCGAAGAGATGCGCCTGACTGAGACGCAAGAGATGCGCCTGTTTGTGAGCGCATGGCAGTTGCTGCGCCTGGCTGTATACTTATGGCCTTTTCTTTTTGTAGAGGTTCTCCTTTGTACAGCCTTTTTTAGACATATAATAGACTTTTATATGAAATAAAAATCTTCCTTTAATGTCTAAGCTTTTGTTTTTGGTGTGTCAAGTACTTCATCTGAGCTTCCTGGCGTATGTAGTGTTAGACGCATAGGATTTCTGTTCCTGAAATTCCATGCTTCCTTCGGAGTCCTGAATGACGTATGTTTTGCGTCATCGGGGAACACCTTGATCTGTTTGTTGCCCGAATACCCGTCCATGAAAGACATGCATTCGAAACCACATGTATTGTCGATCATCACGTCAGTGATTGGAAGCAGGAATTCGTCCTTCAGGCAAGCAGTGTTGAAATCCCTGAAGTCGATACAGACTCGTATCTTCCCATTTTTCTTAGTGACAGGGACGACATTGGCCACCCAATCCGGGTGTTGCTCTTCACGGATAAACCCGCTGGTCAGGAGTTTGTCCACCTCTTGATCGATAGCGTTCATGATGTCAGGACAAAAACGTCACTGTTGTTGCTTTATAGGCTTGGCATCAGGTAAGATGTTAAACCTATACATCGCGATCTGAGGATCAAGTCCTGGCATATCTTCGTAGCTCTAGGCGAAGACGTCGATATATTCTTTAGCCAGTTAGACCAAAGATTCCCGATCTGGTCCCTTTAGACTCTTGCTGATGAAGATGGGTTTGGAAGAAGATCCATCCCCAAGGTCGATCTGCTCGACTTTATCTTCGGTAGGGGGTTCGCGTAATTCAACACGAGACTCCCACTGTGCTCCTAGGCGTTGAGCCCAAGGTTCTTCCTCGAAGAATTTTGGCATTTGGTCTTCGCCTTCATCTTCTTGAGATTATGCAGATGCCATGTTGGCTGATAGCACCTTCTTGAAGACTGAGACGATACTGGTATCGGAATCCCAAGTTGATGCTTCGGACGAATGAGAATGTTCTACTTCTTCTGCCTCCGAACTCTCTGGAGTTGCCGGCGGCGTGACATAGCCCACCCCCCGTCGAGTTCGGTGATAGTAGTCCTGGGGCTTTCCTTTAGGTGTTGGGAGCCAGAGAGGAAGACGTCGACCCTTGCCGTAGTTCAGGCCTTTGTTGCTTTTTAGATCGTAACCCATCTTTTGGATGAGGTACTTTGCCTTGTCCGTGTACCGGTAGACTTGTATTCTGCCGGTATCTGGTTCTTGCTCGAGTGGTGGGAGGTCTTGATGACGCTCGACTTTGCCAAAGATGATGGATTCTTCGTCTCGATACCGCGGTGGGACTACGAAACAGACCCCTTGGGACGGGACTACTCGATTTACATGATTGACGGTCGTTATTTGTGTTTGTAACGACCATAGAGCGTTATCTAATGTATACATGGCATTCCAATGTGGAAGACTAGAATAATTAAAAGACACTCTATTATTGATGAAACATGAGATTTTGTCACGCGGGATTACATTGTCCAGAGAGGGTGCATCTACATCAGCAGATATGTATTCCCCTAGCTCTTCATCTGTGAGTACTGGGGTTGGATCGGGAGAGTCTACTGCAGCTTTGACCTTGGGGTCTGAGAGGGCTATGTGGGCCTTCTCCGACAGCTTGGATGAGACGGATGATTGCGAAGGCTTGCCTTTAAGACGCACCTTCAGAGGTGCCTCAACTGCGCCTTCAGTGATTGGTGCCTTCCCCTGTAGTTTTGCCACAAGGGGAGCCGATATTTGAGGCGGCTTTCCCTTGAGCTGTATCTTCAAGGGAGCTTCAGTGGGTGTTCGACCTAGAACAGTTGGTGCTTTTTCAGGTAGCTTGATGGTCATGGGAGGCCACGTCTGAGGCGGCTTCCCTTTGAGTCGAATTTTTAAAGGAGCGTCAGGAATCATCTCTGGCTCCATGTCCGGCTCTGCTGTCATTTTTGCTTCATCGTCAGCATTATTGGCTTCCCCTTCGTCGGGCGACTTGTACAGGGTAGAATCAGTGAAGTAGCCTTCGACCCCTTGAAAGGGTCAATGTCCACAAAATCTGTTCGGATGATGTCGTTGGTGGACACGTACTTCATACATTGGTGGAGTGTGGATGATACCACCATGTACTCATGCAGCCAGGGATGACCCAGTAGGAGGTTGTAGTTGACGTCGACGTCCACGACATAGCAAGTCACCTCGGTTCTGAGGTTACCGATATGACACTTCAGCCATATTTTGCCCATCGGCTCACTTTTGCTAGCATTGAAGCCACTGATTGTAGTATTGGAAGGCGCCAGACGGTACATTGGGATCCCCAGTGTTGAGAGCAGCGTCTTCGGGATGATGCTGGGGGAAGACCCTGGATCGATCTGAATCCGCTTCACCTTGACGGAACCGACATATCCTGTATAATACAGTGGTCTGTTGTGTCGGTTGTGCTTGAGCAGCATGTCTTGTTGGGTGAAGGTTATGTTGGGGATAACCTCATTCGTACAATGGCAGTGTGCACATGTAGTCGGGAGATCTTCAGGCTGCTTGACCTGGCTGATGAAGGACTCAGCATCCTTCACAGCTTCACAGACAGCTTCACGAGTGTCCTTGGAAAGACGAAGAAGCTCAAACAGAGGTAGGCGGGCGGGAGTACTGGAAAGTTGTGCCAGTATGTCGAAGTTGTGGGGCTTGGCTAGTCCCGAAGCATTCTTCTTTCGCAAAGGCTTATCGAAACGGGCCTCTACATGCTTCTGTTTATTGGCTGCTGAGGCCTGGATGGGCCTTCTTCCTGGGCAGCAGGGACGGTACAATGAGGCACCACCTTGACGACAGCTTCGTCAGGTTGGGCGTTCTGATGTGAACGCGTCTGTACAGGAAGTGCCTCTTCCGCAGAGGAAGAGACCATTCGACAAGACTTGATCTTTCTGCCCTTGGTTTTGGAGGCAGAGCGTACCTCCAGTTGAGTAACTTCGGAGACGAGGTCAGGGTGAACCCATAAGACCTCTTCTCGAGATGTGGTGAGTGGGATGAGTCCACTCACGTTGTCATGAGTAGGTGGTAGATTGACCACCTCTATTATCGCCTTTGGGATGGGGACGATGCCATCTTGTGTTGTGGTTGGCGGCAAGGTGCCAAATTGGAGTAACACCAGGTTGGCCGAGACCGTTTTCTCCTCGTAGTCGACGGAGATAACATCCGTATTAATCATACGCTGGATGTAGTTTTTGAGGACATAGCATTCCTTAGTTGGATGTCCGACAAATCGATGGTAGTGACAATACCTCGGATTGTCCACTTTTCCAACCTCATCGGGACGCTTCGGGTCTGGCAAATTGATCTTGTCACCCTGCTTCAATATTTCGAAGAGTTGCAGGGTGTCTTCATCGTTGAAAGAATAAACCTCCTTTAGCCTTGGTGCAAATGGAGGCTTCTGAGTGGGTGTTGGTACACCTTTGGAGGCATTGACAGTCAACGCCTGTTTCCTCTTTGTCTGTCGTCCAGGGTTGTTGGCTGCAGGCCGTTTTTCTTTGTCCTCAATGGCAGGAAAACTGACTCCCAGAAGACGAGCATTGGACGCCTTCTTTTTAGCTGCTTCGGCCTCGATGATCAAGGAACTCCAGTCGGGAGGAGGAGTGGAGTTAAGCCAGAGTTTGATCGCACACAGCATGTTCATGTTACAGGAGGAGAGGAGTGCATATTCTGGTATGCCCGGGGGTAGTCTGAAGCAGGCCTGTCGGAACCGTTCGATGAATGCTCGAACCGTCTCCTTCTCCTTCTGACGCACCTCTATGAGGGACGCCATTGTCATGTCCTTTCCCCCATCGTAGAAACGATCGAGGAAGAGACGCGTCAAGTCGTCGAAGGAAGATATGGAGTTGTCGGGAAGACTGCAGTACCAGTCGTAAGCTACTGCTTTCAACGCCCCGACAAATATGCTGGTGAGTAGTGCATCTTCCTTCGGAAGATGTCCCGTTTGAGACTGGAAGTACGTCAGATAGCGGCGTGGAGAGTCCTTCCCATCGTATGGCGTTAATGTCTGTGGTTGATACTTGGGAGGATAAACCACTTTATTCCATTTGAGGGGGTATGGTTGTGGGATCCCCATCTTCTGGCGCTCCTCTTGTCTGTTCTTGGACTCAAAGCGCTCGCGCAAGTCCCTTACCATCTCAACTACGTCTTCCGTGGAGCTGGGAGTCGGGGAAAGTGGTACAGCCTGGAGTTGAGCATTTGATGGCTCCGACGTCCGAGGTGCCTCACGGCGATCTGTATCAAAGGATACCCGTTGAAGGGGTACACTTGATTCTCCATTGGCCCCTGGGTCAGAACCAGTAGACGGTGCGCTGGCCAAAGCTGATCGTATCTCAAACACTGCTTGAGTCAGTGTTTATATGGAGGCAGAGAGGGTTTTGAGTCCTCCCTCCAAGGTATCCATGCGCTGGACGAGGTCTGTTGGCGGCGTATCTGGCTTTACATCACCCCCAGTCATGTATACTGTCATGACACGGCTGGAAGTGGATTGATCGATTGAGGCTTCACTTTCGGTCTCACTTTCCTGTAGGGGAGTTGCCTCTCCTGGAGCTTCGTCTTGGCTACCCCCAGCTATGTCCTGGGGGATATCTTCGCCTTCGGAAAGAACTTGGCTAGCCTCATCTGTGCTGTGGAGGACGTCTTCGCCTTTAGAAGGAGGGTCGACAAGGGCTTGACTACCCCAGCTTCCTCCAAGATCTTCTTTCTCCTCTGATTGCCTTCAAACACTCCAGAGGACGGGACAGTCGTCTTGGTTTTCCTCGGCTGGCTCTTGGATGAGGACACAGTCGAGGAACTACCAGTCGCCTTCCGAATTGATGGGGAGTTGGAGACTACGTTGCAAGAAGCAACCTGTAGTTCTGGCTCCGTTTCAGCTGACACCTTCTTCCCGAGGCGATGTTGGAAAGGTGTTGATGATTGCAGCCACTGGAACACCGACTGCCTTGGTGGGACCGTTGTCTTGCAACAGCAGTTGATGGTAACTACAGCACAGGTGTGCCCTGTGAGGGGGGCATTGTGCTTGTCAGTTGACTCTCCTGATCGGCGTTTGTGAGTAATCACGTTACGCAGATCATTGGAGAAGAAGAGTGCCACCTTCGCACCCCCATCAGGCGCATAGCAAGGCCAAGCACCAGGGTGGTCAAGTGAATGCTGTGCACCCTGATCCAACACAAAACATGCGCTCAGATCAGTAGTGGAGGAACAACATTTAAAGTGACTTGAAAGAACCTCAGACGCACAACCAATGGAGGCGCGGGAGTTCAAGACCACAGGGTTTGCCTTGCTCGACTTGGTTGCGAACGCAGCAGATGCGCCCAAGTGAGACAAGGACTTTGAAGGTCGGCTCGTTTCTGGCGCAGAAGCACCCGAGTCGACCTTATATAGCTTACCATCAGCAGCGCGCATGATTATGAGCGCATGCTTCTGGTTTGCTGTCGACATAGCATGTTTGAGGAGCATGGCCCGTGCTGTCTTGGACCTCTTCGTACCAGCCCGCTGGGGTACATAGTACTCAGAGTCCAAATTCTTCCTGCCACGATAGCGAGTGAATCTGTCAAAGACAGAGGACTTCTGTGGCGCATTAGAGGTGATGCACAGGGCATTAGCTGTGCCCTTGCTCCTTCGGCGCATCTTCCTTGTCTGAGAAGGAGATGGCTGGGGAATATGGTCAGTACCACGCTTTTTCGAGAGATGTGCTACACCGGTGGGCGCATCCTGGCCGCTGAGGTCGTCAGCAAGAAGGATGGACTGCATCGGCGCATCCCCTTAAGTGGTGGTGCCAGGGGCCTCGACCTTGCGTACCCAGACTTGGCGAGTCTTCTTCGGCTTTGGTAGTCGCTTCGAAGGACTTGTGCTGCCTTCAAAGACGAACTCCTCATACGCCTGTTGATTGAGGTGTACGACCAGCGTCTTGTGGGAGGAGCCCACCTTCACGTTGTCGGATTGCGATACAGCTTTCTCGGTGGAGGAGAAAGAGGTCCCCAGCAGAGTCGCCAGCTTATTTTCCATTAAAATCTTTTGATTGCAATTTTAATTACAAACAGAACAGTATTACAATATAGGACTTAGATGTAGTCCTAGGAGTACACTTTTATTTATCTGGGTCCCTTGTGTCGATGGAGCAAGTGGTAATGCGTTGACTCTGTTGACGATCTGACGACGGTTCTCGATTCTCTGAAGGTCTGAGTTGTTCTGGGTGCTGGAGCTTACGGAGAGGAGGGAGACGTTGAGTGTCTGTATCTGCCTGTGTGTGTGTGTGTGTGTGTGTTCGTAGGTTCGTCCTTGTGGAAGAAGGAAATGATCTCTCTATTTATAGTTTGCAGGCTGGCTGCTCATGCGCGCATATGTAGGAAGCGCCTGTTTGTGGGAATGCCAAATAGAGATTGCTGATGGAGGCGCATGGGTGATACGCTCTGATTGAGGAGTTGAACTCTTCATGTTGCCTTTGTGGGCTGCGGCCGAGCTGAAACGTAGCAATGGAGAGGATCTTTCAGTTGCTGAGATCTTGGGTGATTAGCACCCTTTCATAGGCTGAATCGAGTTAAAGGACACGTGTCGTAGGTCCATGGCTCAAAGATCTCAGATTTGGTGGAGAGTGATCTGATAGGATGCGTCTGGGATTGGGCGCATGAGGAGACCTTGGCTTGTAACCTTTAGAAGTTACGAACCAGTCTGGGCATACGGCTTTTAAGGCGCATGCAGGGCTTCAGTAGTGACTTGACTTATGTCTTTAGGGATCAAAGAAAAGTCTGAGGCGCACGGCTTTTGAGGCGCATACAGAGATTTGGGCGCATGGCTGCGGAGGCGCATGCGAAATGGTTGGGCGGCCACGTGGCTTATAACCGTCGGAGGAAAGTAATGATGATGCTGACATTGGCGAAGCTTCCTCTTCTGAAAAAGCTGTCAACTGTTCAGTCCTCGGGGACTGGCTGCTGTCGTGTCAGACTTCAGCATTTAATGTTCTTGGACGGGTGATGGGCTGTTGAATGGGCGCGTTGATCTGTGTTCCACTAGGCACATAGGGGCGCGTGGTGCGCATCCTTATGAGGCGCTTGGTGCTGATGGGCTCGTCTATATGATGCGTGATCCGACATGCGCATCCGTTTGCATGACACGTCTTTATTGGTTCGACTGTTACGTTCTCCGAGTGCTTTAAATAGCCGTTTTTGACTTGGCCAAATTCGAAGCGTCAGGTTCATCACCATTAATGCAAATTTATTGTACGGGATTCGGAGAGCCCGCCACTTGGCGCATGGGTTTGATTTGCCCGGCCTATAAATAGTGGTAATAAGAGAGTTTGCTTCTCATTCTCTCACGTCCTCCCAAAATAAACTTGTTTGTTCGAGCACATTCTGTTGACGAGATGCTCCCGAGGGTGAAGATGCGATGACTTGTATTCGTTCATGCACTTGAAGGTGACAGTTACATCCAAAAGTCGGGGTCGAGGGCTTCTGAGGCATGCGGATGGTGCATGTTGCATCCAAAGATCGGGATACTCGAGTCTCGTCTCCGTTATGCTGGAAGAGCTGCAGATCAGAATTGCGGTGCTCCGATCATCTTCCTTGGGCTTTGGAAGAGCTCCTCCTCCTGCTAGAGTGGGTATTGCCCATTCTGGTTGTGTTGAAAGCCTCCTTTTGCCATAGGTCGATTGCGGTGCTCTCCTCTTCCTTGGGCTTTGGAGAGCTCTTCCTCCAGCTAGGAGGTTGATTGCCCACCCTCGTTCTGCTCAATAAATGCTTCATTAGTCGAAGCATTTGATCGGATCGAAGTGGCGCATATGTTGAGACTTCATGATGTACATAACTGAGACTCTTGAAGAGATGTGCCTGACTGAGACGCCGAAGAGATGCGCCTGACTGAGACGTCGAAGAGATGCGCCTGACTGAGACACCGAAGAGATGCGCCTGTTTGGGAGCGCATGGCGGTTGCTGCGCCTGGCTGTAGACTTAGGGTCTTTTCTTTTTGTAGAGGTTCTCCTTTGTACAGCCTTTTTTAGACATGTAATAGATTTTTATATGAAATAAAAATCTTTTTTAATGTCTAAGCTTTTGTTGTTTGGTGTGCCAAGTACTTCATCTGAGCTTCCTAGCGCATGTAGTGATAGGCGCATAGGATTTCTGTTCCTGAAATTCCATGCTTCTACAATAGTATTAGGCTATTATAAATATAATCATGTATATATATAATTGTATCTAAATCTATTTGGCTATATAACATCCCAAAATAAATTTAAAATAATTCTACTAAGTCATGGAAACCTAACATGGCCCTACCAAGTGGGATTGGCTAGGTTAGGGTCCAAACCTATTTTCTAGTCAAATCGAATTCGAAAAATTAACCCCATGAGTCTTTTGTGTCATTCGCAAATAAATAGCACAAGAGGACTCGATTGAGTGGCACACCCTTGGCATGTGTGTCATAAGCTCAAAATAGGTTAAAACCATATATTGGGTCAAATAGTTTTGATCTATGTTGAGTTTCGAACTCACGTTGGAAGTTAGGTCTAGAATTACGGCAAATAGTCAAATAGCCTAAACTGACCCAAAATAATACGAAGTTAAAAGAATGTTGGGAACAAGTTTGGGTAGGAAATGATATATCAAATTGAAGGTGGATTTGTCTATTTCAAAACTCGTGAAGTACGTTTTGAAATATTGGCGTTTTTTGTGCTCCAAAAATTAAAGCTACAGAAATGTACATCTATAGTCATAATTAAAGATAAAATATAATCTAATAAATAAAAACCATATAAAATAAATAAAAAATAATTTCCAAAAATTAGGGTGCTTACAATATCTATTTGTTCATTCACAATAACTATTTTATTTAAAATCCAATAATCTATCAAAAATGATATTCAGGAACAAACCCGTTAAATGTTTAAATAAAAAGAAGTATCTAATCTATCTAGAATCTAAGGTCAGTCTCCAAGATCTCTATCTCCCTGTATGATGCGCAAAACTAGAAAGCATGTCAAGTCACCTGCAATTATCCAATCAGGAAAGGAGCGAAGTACAACCCTATTATAATAATGTAACTTAATACAAAATAAGCTAGGCAAGTAGAGATATAGTAGAGAATAAAGGAAACATGTATATGAATTGGAAATAATAAACATGTACAAAAAATCACTAGCAAGAACATGCATAAATATAATAACCGTAGTTCGTATTACGTATTTTGGTATACGTGTACGTATTTTATCTCGTATTGCATGCCTCCTTGTATGGTTTAATTGGACATTTCATTGCTTGGTTCATCTTGGTTCGGTTCGGCTTGTTTGGCTTGGTTCGGTTTTGTTGTGAACCAACCCCTGCCTACCACCACCATCATCATTTATTAACCCCAACCCTTTCTCTCTCCTCATTTACTCTTCTTCTTCCTCACCATTACTCTTCACCTACCTGAGAGAGAGGGAGAGCTTAGGCAAGTGCATCTTGTATCATGGAGGAACTCAACTTTTGTTCTTCCATTCTCTTCCTTGCAACATCCTGAGACACTTTAGTACTTAGCATTTTTAATTTTCATGGCTAAATTTATGTAGATCTAAGTTTATTTCATTTTTGGATTTCTTAGGTTTTGATCTATTTAACCTTATTATTTCCAAGTTTTGATGGTTCCATGTTGAAGAGAATTTCATTCCGCCCCAGTTTGACCTATGGAAGTTCAGATTCTGACCTCGGATGAAGGATTTATGGAGCTTGGAAGCATGGCCTACATGGTTCTTCTCCTCGAAAATTGGAGAAGAAGAACAGTGCTTGACCGTATGGCAATTCATGCGGCATGTTTTCCCCTGGCCGCATGGCCTTAGCCTGCCGCATGAAACTTTTCCTGAGCCGCATGAACTCTTAATCTTAGCCGCATAAGACCTCCCCTTTTACTTCTCAGCCGCATGAGCTAACTTTCTCTGAGCCGCATAAGACTCAGCCCTTTCCAGCCGCATGACATTGCTTGGGTTCCTGGCCGTATGAGCTCTGATTGGTTCCTAGACGCATGGACTTCTTCCCCTGAGCCGCATGCGCCCCCTTCTTTTCCTGGCCGCATAAGACCCTGTCTTTCTCCAGCCGTATGGACTTCTGATCCCGAGCCGCATAAGACCCGATCTCCTGGCCGCATGAACCCAGTCTCTCCGAGCCGCATGTGCCCTTAAACCCCGACCGTATGAACCCGAGTTGCATGAGCCTGCTGATTCTTGGCCGTATGAGCCCAAATATTCGCTGGCCGCATGAACCTATTTCCCTGAGCTGCATGACTCCTCCCCCAGCCTTGCCCCATTTCTATTTTATTTATTTTGTTATGCTTATGTATTATGATCCTCTGTGTAACTTGGGTCCCTTGATAGAGTGCTTGTACTATGTTATCTTGCACATGTACCATGAACACGACAGTGACCCGTAGTGGTGCACTCTTGACAAGTAACATGATATGATAGTGGTCCGCCAAGGTGCACTCTTGACAAGTAAACCTGACATGATATACCTTGATATGCTGTTGCGACGGCTAACATGACATGACAAGTATGAATGATCTGGACACCATGGACGATTGTGCTTGTACAAATGAACCAATCTTGTCTTGCATCATGTCTAGGACAGGTCCCCTGAGTACCACGATCAGGGGGTACCTACTGAAATTGACTAAGGCTAATAACTAGAATAATCCAGTAGTCATGAAGAGATTTTTCCAGCTGCAGGCAATCCCGTTATCTGGGCGCCCCACCTAGGATCTGTAGCCTGCCGTCGAGTAGGGCACATTTCCAGCACACAGTCATGTGGTGCACCTTTCAAGCTACTTAAGGGTACATGCATTTCTTGGACAATGTACCAACCTGAACTCAACCCCTAATTGCGTTCGCATAGCCTGGATGGTCTGCAGGGCTTGTGGCTGTAGAATAATCTCGCTGCATCTTGCTAGTAACTAGGCCTGTGATAACCCTAGTTAGTTAAAGTATCAAGTCGTACTTATTGCTTGGCTGTGATTGTTGGATGAGATATAATCATTCTAGTCTCGTCTTGATCCGGTACAAGATTGTTACATTACCTGATTTCTTATATTTATCTTGCCGATAAATGGTGGGAAACCAAGTTCCATTCAGATGAAGGGTTACAACCCCGATCCTCGTTTGGTTTACGGGTTGTAACCTGGTTATCTGAATAGTTCCATGGTTATCTCGTCGTATATCATCCTAATTTTTTTCTATATTTCCAGTTCTTACTATTTATTTATACTCTTGTGCTAATTGCTGGTTTTAGTTCCTAAGGTAAAGCCTCCTTTGTGGCACTTGCTCTTTCTGGGATCTAACCCATCTGGTTTTGTATGGCCAGATATCGGAGCAGCTCCAGAGGATCTACCTATCTTCCAGCCAGATGGTGACCACCAGGCGTAATCCTGACAACGAGTGGGTTCCTTTTTGTTCTTCCACTCTATTGTAAAAAATATTCTTTTGAGGCGTTTAGCCGACGAGCACGTGTTAGCTCGACTGTAGTTTATTTACTGTCCGCCTACGGGCTGTATCATGATTGACAAATCCTAGGGTTGATCATGTATGACTGAAACTCTTGCTAGTTTTCATATTTTGTAATGACTAGCTGCATGATCATCCAATATGTAATGTATGGGATGCCTTACCATTGTATATTTGATGCTCTAACATCTTGTGACTGTTATTACTTGCTTGAGATTGGGACACTAGGCTTGTTCATGACCCTAAGAGACTAATGGCTTGTAGTTAAACCCTCATTATCTAGACAGTCGTGGCCGTATGGTGAGATGGATTTCATTTCATTATACGTAGTTGGCTATGTATGCCCCCGCTCTCCAGTATTCTGGTTCTGGGGCATTACATGGTTTAAGTGGTGGCCCATGCAGGTCTTGTAAATCAAGATATGTGAGGGTTTACCGAATAGATGTCTCAATCAGCACTCGTCCTTGATCTTTACTTGTATCTTCTAAATCCCTGAAATCTTGACCTGACCACATGTTTGTATCTTTGATCTGTCCTGGTCCTTCCTTATTGTTCCCTATGTCATTTTCTTCAGCGGCAATGTTCCTGGACCTGCCGATCAGCAAGGCGGAGCACCACCTATAGACCAGCAGCAACCTGGAGATCAAGCCCAGCATTCCGGAGTAGCCTCCAGTCATGCCTACTGGGAGTCAAGAGCCACCAGTTCAGCCAGTCCATCCTACAGAGCCTGATGATGCACCTTGGTGGTCTCATCAGGACATTGTTAGCTTCTCAAGATCGTCGAGTGACGCATTGCACCAGGCAGTACAAGATGCTCTGACCAGAGGAGGTCATCAAGGGAACCAGGCAGCCAACAGTTTCAAGCGTTTGAACCCTCCCTTCTTCGATGGCAGTGAAGATGCTATTGCTGCTGATGCATGGCTTCAGGACACTGAGGTTATTCTAGAAGCGGCGAAGACGCCCGAGAATGAGAAGGTGGCCGTGGTGCGCCTACAGTTATTGATTTGGCCTGCGGCGTGGGCAGCCCAGCCGTTGGATTAGTGGCACCTATTGCCTGGACAGTATTTCGAAATAGATTCCAGACCAAGTATTTTGATGCTGTAGCTCGGTACGACCTACAGACAAAGTTCACCAATCCGAAGAAGATGGACAGGACGGTCGATGGATATGCGGCCGAGTTGTTGAGACTTAGTCGGTTTGCTCCACCTTGGTGGCGACCGAGTTTGATAGAGCCCAGCGGTTCCAGCAGGGGCTCCATCTAATAATTTTATTGGCAGTGGAGCAGTTTGAGCATCAGACCTTCGATGTAGTGTTGAGCATCTAAGAGGCATGAGTATACCTCCCAGAGGATCGTGGACAGGTCCGGAGGTCGGAAGCGATCTCATGGCTTCATGAATCAGTCTTCAGCACCAGCCCCGGCAGCTAAGGCTTTGACCATTGGAACCCCGAGGCGGGCGGCCTCGGTGACATCGATTCAGCATTCAACCCCGACGAACCTCAGCGCAGAAGCAGAAGCTTTCTTCCGCTGTGGGATGTTCATATTGTGGGAAGCCAGGACATGTGGTGGCAGAGCATCGCAGGGCCAGGAATTGTGCTTGGCTTGTAGAGCACCGGACCACAGGGTTGGGAACTGCCCGAATAGGGGTAGTTCATCATCGTCCAACTTTTCTAGTCCTTCGGGAGAGGGCCAGTACCAGTCTAGCAGCAGCAAGAGTACCCGTTGCCGAGTCCTTTGCCGCCTCAGACCTAAGTATTTCAGCAGCAGAATCCCAGCAGTATGCACAAGTCCAAGCCAGAACCAGAAAAGGCAGAGAGGTTTCCAGCAGAGGGGACCCGCACCCAGAGGACATGGTCAGCGATGGCGATGACCGTGGAAGAAGGATTGGCACCAGGTGAGGTAGTGGCAGGTACTATTCTCGTCAACTCCTTTCCAGCATCAGTGTTACTTGATTCTGGTGCATCGCATTCATTTATGTCTGCACGATTCGCGACACGGATAGGACTGGAGCCCGAGTCCTTATCAGTAAGGCTCAATATCCTTACTGGTAACGGTCTTGTGGGAGTAGATAGAGTATTTTCCTCGTGTCGGATTGTAGTTAGCGGTAGAGAGTTACCCGCTAGATTGATAGAATTCCGATGGCCGATTATGATGTGGTCTTTGGGATGGATTGGTTGAGGAACCAGTATGCTAGAATAGACTGCCATGTTGGCAGGGTTATTTTTAGCATTCCAGGCGAGCCAGAGTTTTCTTTTCTCGAGGCGAAGTTGAACCTTCTCCTCCAATATTGCGGATGGCAGTAGCAGCAGTGCAGTTAACCCGGATAGTCAAGGAGTTCCAGATGTTTTCCCATAAGAGCTTCCAGGTATGCCGCCAGAGCGAAGATCGAGTTTACTATCGACTTGATTCCAGGGACAGCCCCAGTGTCGGAGAGAGTCTACAGGATGGCGCCGTCAGAGTTAGAGATATTGTACAAGATGATTGAAGAACTCAGGACCAAAGGATTTATTCGTACAAGTGGATCGCCTTGGGGAGCCCCGATGCTTCTTGTGAAAAAGAAGGACGGTACGTCCAGATTTTGTATAGATTATCGTACCTTAAACTCAGTGACAATTAAGAATAGATATCCTCTCCCGAGGATAGATATTTGTTTGATCAACTCAAGGGGGCAGCGGTATTCTTGAAGATTGATTTACGGTCAGGATACCATCAGATCAGAGCCAGAGAGCAGGACATCCCGAAGACAGCCTTTAGATCGAGATATGGGCATTGGGAGTTCCTTATTATGCCATTTGGAGAGACCAATGCGCCGGCTGTATTCATGGACCTCATGAATCGCATTTTATGCCTTACTTGGATCAGTTCATGATTATGTTCCTAGATGATATCCTGGTCTACAGCAAGAATGAAGCAGAGCATGAGCAGCATCTCAGAGTTGTTCTTCAGATTCTCAGAGAGCACCAGTTGTATGCCAAGTTCAGTAAATACGAGTTCTGGCTCGATCGCATTTCATACTTGGGTCTATCATCACCAGAGAAGGAGTAGAAGTGGATCCCCAGAAGATCGTGGCCATTGAGACGTGGCCAGTACCCAGTACAGTTGCAGAAGTTCGCAGTTTTTTTGGCTTGGCCGGTTACTACCGGCGATTTGTTTCAGACTTTGCTCGGATTTCAGCGCCATTGGCCCAGTTGACCCGCAATGATGTGTAGTTTGCTTGGACAGTAGAATGTCAGGATTTTTTGAGAAGTTGAAGCGAGGTTTGATTACGGCACCCATTCTCACTCTTCCAGATAGGACCGGAGGATTCTCAGTATATTGTGATGCTTCAGGCAGAGGTTTGGGATGTGTTTTGATGCAGCAAGGAAAGGTAATAGCTTATGCGTCATGCCAACTTCGTGATCATGAGAGGAATTATCCAATCCATGACTTGGAGCTAGCAGCGGTAGTGTTTGTACTTAAGCTTTGGAGACACTACTTGTATGGAGATATGGTGGAGATTTTCATCGATCACAAGAGTCTAAGTATGTATTCACTCAGAAGGATCTTAACATGCGTCAGCGGAGATGGCTAGAGCTCTTATGGATTATGACGTCAACCTGCAGTATCATCCTGGGAAGGCCAACGTTGTTGCAGATGCATTGAGCAGGAGAGCCGAGTTTATTTTCTAACGGCACAGCCAGAGTTGCTAGCAGATCTTCAGAAGATGGGTATTGAAGTTGTCCTTCCTACCAATGTGGCGTTGATGGCCAGCATGCAAGTTCAGTCCAGTATAGTTGAGAGGATCCGGATGGCACAGTCAACAGATTCCAAGCTTAGCGGCTCAGAGCAGAGTGTGAGGCAGGATGGCGACCAGAGTTATGCATTCATAAAGATGGTATACTCGACATAGTAAGCATCTTTGTGTACCCGGTGGAGATATCAGACAGGAGATCATGGCAGAAGCTCACAGTTCGCAGTATTCCATTCATCCGGGCGCACGAAGATGTACCGTGATATCCGTCAGCACTTTTGGTGGAATGGCATGAAGAGGAAGATAGCCCGATTTGTCTCTCGGTGTTTGGTTTGCCAACAGGTTAAAGCTGAACATCAGAGGCCAGCAGGACTTCTTCAGCCCTTGCCGATTCCAGAATGGAAATGGGAGCATATAACCATGGATTTTGTGACTGGATTACCTAGGTCCCCGGGGTAGAGATGCTATTTCGGTCATTATAGACAGGCTCACGAAGGTGGCTCACTTTCTTCCATTCAGAGTTGGTCAGTCGACGGCTCAGCTAGCAGAGATGTACTTCAGGCTGATCGTAAGATTTTACGGTATTCCAGTCAGTATCAGCTCGGACATAGATTCAAGATTTACGTCGTACTTTTGGCGTAGTCTGCAGGAGAGTTTGGGAACTCACCATCCGTTCAGCTCAGCTTATCATCCGCAGACAGATGGTCAGTAGAGTGTACCATACGAACCTTGGAAGATATGTTGAGATCTTGTACACTCGACTTCGGTGGTTCGTGGAAAGATCACCTGCACCTGGTGGAGTTCTCGTACAACAACAGTTTTCAGGCCAGTATCCAGATGGCACCGTTCGAGGCACTGTATGGTAGGAAGTGTAGATCCCCGCTAGCATGGGATATTGTTGGAGAGAGGTAGATGCTCGGTCCGGAAATGATTACTCAGACGGTTGAAGTGGTCAGAAGAGTCAGGGATCATCTTCGAGTTGCACAAGATCGCCAGCGTCATTGGGCCGATTCTCATCGGCGCCCCCTTGAATTTTTTGTCGGCGACCATGTATTCCTCAGGATCTCGTCTAACCGGCGTCATTTATTTTGGCGTACAGGAAAGCTTAGTCCTAGGTATATAGGGCCATTCAACATCCTGGAGCGAATAGAAGATGTATCCTATCGTCGTGCTCCTGCCGTTGTTACGTGTGGTGAATGATGTCTTCCATATTTTCCAATTACGATAGTATATCCCGGATCTGAGTCATGTCCTAGATCATTCGGAATTGGTTGTTGGTACCAACCTTTCGTAGAAGAGACACCCGTGTCCATACTGGACCGAAGAGAGAAGATACACAAGAACAAGACTATTAAGTTAGTCCTGTTGCTTGGGGTCATCACTTTTGGGTGAGTCAACGTGGGAGTGAGAGGATGATATCCGATCACGATATCCCGACCAGTTTGACTCGTGAGGTATAATGTCTTCCTTATGCCTCATGCCTTCGATTCCTTGCTTGCATGATTGATTGCTTGATTGATTGCCTAGTTATAATTTGCTTGTGATTAATATAGCTTGTTCTTGCCTTTCTAGCCTCCTAATTAAATTCGAGGACAAAATTATTTTAAGGGGGTAGAGTAGTAATAACCGTAGTTCGTATTATATATTGGTATACGTGTACGTATTTTGTCTCATATTGTATGCCTCATTGCATGGTTCAATTGGGCATTTCATTGCTTGGTTCATCTTGGTTTGGTTCGGCTTGTTTGGCTTGGTTCGGTTTTGTTGTGAACCAACCCCTACCTACCACCACCGTCATCACTTATTAACCCCAACCCTTTTCTCTCCTCATTTACTCTCTTCTTCTAACCATTACTCTTCACCTACCTGAGAGAGAGGGAGAGCTTAGGTATGTGCATCTTGCTTCATGGAGGAACTCAACTTTTTTTTTTTGTTCTCTTCCTTACAATATCCTGAGACACTTTAGTACTTAGCATTTTTAATTTCCATGGCTAAATTTATGTAGATCTAAGTTTATTTCATTTTGGATTTCTTGAGTTTTGATCTATTTAACCTTGTTATTTCCAAGTTTTGATGGTTCCATGTTGAAGAGAATTTCATTCCGCCCCAGTTTGACCTATGGAAGTTCAGATTCTGACCTCGGATAAAGGATTTATGGAGCTTGGAAGCATGGCCTACATGGTTCTTCTCCTCGAAATTGGAGAAGAAGAACAGTGCTTGACCGCATGGCAATTCATGCGGCAAGTTTTCCCCTTGACGCATGGCCTTAGCTGGCCGCATAAACTTTTCCTGAGCCGCATGAACTCTTAATCATAGCCGCATAAGACCCCCCCTTTTTACTTCTCAGCCGCAAGAGCTAATTTTCTCTGAGCCGCATAAGACTCAGCCCTTTCCAGCCGCATGACATTGCTTGGGTTCCTGGCTGCATGAGCTCTGATGG